>JAOEHY010007450.1:0-22390 GCA_025447955.1 Psilopsiagon aurifrons | reverse complement strand
CGCTCGCTGCCTCAGTCGGTCGATCGCTCGCCGCGTCCTTGGCTGCCGGCGGGCGATGCGCTTCCTCCGCTGAAGGCGCCGCGGGCCGAGCCGGCAGGATGACGGTGGAGTTCGAGGAGTGCATCAAGGACTCGCCCCGATTCCGGTAAGCTCCACGAAGCCCCTGCGGAGGAGCAGCGGGACAGCGGGGCGCTCCCATAATCGCTTTAGGCGGCGGGGGGCCGCGGTAAGCCGGGCCGGGGGAGGGCACGGGCAGCGGTGGGGAGCGGGGAGCCGGCCCCGCCACACGCTGCCGCCGGCCTGCAGGCGCCGGTGCCCCGCATCCCTCCCTCCGCCCCGCTCGGCCGCTGTGTAGATGAGGAATGACCGGTTGTAGAACGGGCAAGGCAGCGCCGGACTCCGTGTTCGTGACCGGGAGAGCGGGCAGCACCCGCGGGGATCAGCTGGAAAGTGCTGAGAAACAGGCGGTTTCCAGACGGTCGCATTCCCATCTCTCGGCGGGTGGATTTTTTTAGCGGTCTTGGAGGAATCCGGGCTCTGACAACAAAGACTCCGTCTTGGCTGTGCTGCGTTTAAACCAGGCTGGTTCGGAAATGCCCAGGGCTGGAGAGGAGCCTCCACGTCCTGGGTGCAGATGCTCCATTGTGCCAGGAGCATCCTGGCTTGGTGTCTGGATGGGCTGGGGTGCCATGGTGCTGTAAAGGGAGGATCAGAGCTCCCGTAGCAAACAATCCCCTCCTGCTTTCAATATTGTGTCTGGATGGGGACAGAGGGAAAGAGAGACAATAGCCTGCAGAAGCAAGTTGGTTGTGTGTATAAGGGAAAGAGTTGTCAAGGGGGTTCTCCTTCCCCACAGACAATTCTTGTTGCTGCTTCTCAAAACCTTGTTGCTTATTAAATAGAGCAGTTGGCATTTTCCTTTTAATGTGTTTAGAGATAATTCCTTGGAGTACAAGATGCATGTGGAAGGCTGCAGCGGTCTGTTGTTGTGGCTGCTCTGAACAACTGTCGTTTTTGTGTGTGTGGTTGTGGTTGTGTACAGCTGCAGGTAACACAAACACTGGGGCAAGTGCATCTTCCTTAGCCCTGCACATGGGAATGTGGAAAGGGCCCTCCTCCACACGTTTCCATTCTAGTTGTGTGGTAAGATTCAGCTCTACCTTGTTCCAAAGCTGGGTCTGAAAGTCTAATGGACAGTGCCGTGTGAGATGACAGGCTGGTCTAGCATTGGAACCATGGGAGTTTTTCATCAGGTAAAAGTTAGATGATAGGTTTGCAGAAGGTGGCAGCTCCTTCCTTAATCCTCCTCTCGCTCAGCATCAACTAGAATTTATCCACCCCCTTTTTTTTACCTTTTTTGACTGTCATGTCATCCTATTGTGCTGCAGAGCATGTGAACAGTTCAGTGGCATCCTTCCAGGGCAGTGACTTCACTGGCCAGATGTCTCCTTCCACATGGCAGTGACCCTTTTCCTGGTGACGTCAAGATTGATTGAGATGCTTATTTATTTATTTTGCCTTTGGTGTTGTGTGGGCTTCAGGCCAAGTTTCTTAGTATGCTGGCAACATCATTCTGCTCTGTCTGCTCCATCCCTGAAAACAAACCAGCTCTCTGAGCACTCTCTTGGACCTTTATCAAAAGGCAGTTATTTAAGCATGGAATTATAAACTATTTCCTAAATGGCCAGACACAGTCTGCCTGTTACAGGGGAAATAAGAGATTAGACTAGAGAAATAAGCTTGGATACTTCGGGAGGGCTGAAATACGTATGGGAGGGGACTTTGTAAACTGTGAACACCTCAAACAGTGGGGAAATACTGACATTAGCAAGACTATGGAAAAAAAAGGAGAACAAAATAGAATTCTTCAGATTTTCTGAAAGGCTCCAGATTTTAGCCTCCTTGGATGCTTTTCTTGTCCCAACTCCTGAATTATTTCTTTCATTACAATCATTTATTTGCAGTACAAGGGAATCCTTAGGTGCTGTAAGGGACAGGATTCTTCCATAGTGCATGGCAGAATTCTTACTAACACGTCCCTAAAATCTTACAACTACAAAAAAGAAGTAAATACCATACAAACTAAACTAGATACAAACCATAGATAAAAGTCAGGTGAGGCACAGCATATAATCCACTGTCTCAATGGACTGAGACAGCAGTAGGTAAAGTCCCTTACCGTAGGAAGCATCTGTGGAAGAGGCAAAAATTGAATCCAGATTTCCCATACCAGTGCTTAGCTGGGATCACCCTCCCTTTCCTACTGGCACACACTGCTGCACAGAGCCCCTTTGCTTCCCAGGGAGGGGCTGTGCCCTGTGCTACAATTGCCTTATTCTCAACAGTGCGCCTTGGAAATAATCAACTTGTTTTCTGCTGTACACAGGGAGGAAAAAAACACCACCCCCCCAAAAAAAAAATATGGCACAGGCTTTAACAAACTCTGTATTAAGCATCCCATAATAAAGCTACCAAACTAGTTTAGCTATCAAATCAGATCACATGTCAAAACACTCTGAGTCAATACTCGATATGCACTCAATGCATCATTGCCTCCTACTTTATAGGGACTAGTTGCTACAAAGAAAACTTTTGATTTTAGATTTTGTTACTTAAATGTGTACAGATCCTTAGATGGGTAGATAAGCTTTATTTCTGTGAGGCATCTTGTAGGGACATGTATATCCAATTCCAGTAAACAAGTGTAATTATCTTGAAAGACCAGTTCTGGTGCATTTGAATGCAACCCCAGTAGATACTGTGACTTTCATCTCCCTGCTGTGCTGAGCCCTCTGTTGAGCCAGCAGTAGTCTTGGAGATCTAGGAACATGTTCCTGACTTATTCTACTCAGTGGTCTGGAGTGATGCAAGGAAGAACCCATGACTGCCCTTACTCCTGCAGATCTGCTAAGCAGCCTTGCTAAAGAAGTACATTGGGGTCAGTCTTGCCAGATGAAAGTCCTTGAGGACACTGCCAGCTCCCAAGGTTACCCCCTACCTTCATTCCCTCTTTGGTCAGAGAAGGTTCACTTGGTATGATAGGGATATTGTTAATTATTCTGGGTGTAAATGTACTCTAGGAACCATCAGGAGGACAAGGGAAGAGTAGGAGCAAATTGCACAGGTCGGACCCGGCCACAGCACTCTGTGGGTCCCAGAAAAACCCCAAATGCCTCTGTGGTAATTCCCACAAGGGAGGGAATAACCAGTTACTTCCGTAACTAACATTGCTATTGTAGTTGTTGTTGCTATTAACTAACCTTATTAATCAGATTGTGAGGTCAGGATTACCCACTGCAGAGCGGGGTGAGCCAGGAGGTGCTGTGCTCTGACCCAAGCAGTGACTCAGATGCTGGAATCTTCTTATGAGGAGTCCTTAGAGCTCCCATGACCTAAGGGAACAGACAGCTAACAGCATCCCTCCTTCCACATCCAGCCCCAGGCCACTGAGGGACCTCAGTGCTTCTTAGCAGGACAGGGAGACCTACAATTGAGGCACAGGCTCCACAAGCCCATGTTGGTGCCCAGATCTGAGGGTGCCAGGCTTCACTTCCCGCATGCCTTGCAGCCTCTTGGCTGGCAGAAGTTCAGAAACACCCAGGACTTCCTGGAGCTGTGCTGCCATGAGGCAGTGACCGAGGGACATGGGCAGAGATGTTTGTTCTAGCAGCATGCAGCACTGTCTGCACATTACTGTGGCTCTCATTAGGCAGACTAAAACCCAGGCATGTCATTCTAGCTCCATGGAAGATACAAGGAGAGAAAAATTGTCATTTACCAGAGAAAAAGAAAGTGGAAAGTCATTTAGAAACTATCTTCTAGCCCTTACTAGGGTGTTTCAAGCAGAATGGGAAGAATTACAACCCATAGTCTAACTGATCTTGCTAAGTCTGATCACAGATTAAATTAGACAAGTTTCAAGCTAGCAAAGCCAGTTTTAATGCATCCGTGCTGTATGGATGTGCAGAGAGTCTTCTGCGTGACTTGTGTCAATTGGCACTGCAGGCCACTGACCTGCAGTCTGAGGAAAGGCAAACTTGTTAGCTTCTGTTACTTAAAAGCAAATTTAAATTAGAGCCAGAATGGCCAAAGAAAGAATCTTCATGTGCTCAACTGAATCACTTGATCAAAAAAGAGCACATGCATTGATTTTAAATTGATTTTTATTACACAAGGCTTCTTATGTAAGCAAGATCACTGATTGCTGTTGCATGAAGATAGGAGCTTCTCTTTGAATTGGAGACTAATGAGTACAGTTGCTGGTTTAGTTGCATGAGAGAGAAGATACTATCACAAAAGCAGCATGATATTGTATGTATCAGTCATAATACCTGTCTTTATTTATTATCTCTTCATCATTTCACTTCAAAAGTCTAAGAGTCTGAAGTATGTAAAGGGAGAAGTCAAAGCAGAGATGTCACCATATAGTTATTTCTCCTCACTGTCCCAGCCATGAGATGCTCACCCAGTTACAGCAGTTCATCCAGTCCCTAAATATCTATACGCCAGTGCATTGTTTCTGGATGCAGTGAGGCTTTGTTTCCCTTCCTGGCTTCCAGCCTGCCTTGATTGGCATCTCTTTCAAGTCAGTCGTACAGACCCAAATCTGGCCTTTTCCAGTGTGGTACTCGGGCATGGTTTATGGTGGGCTCCATCCCTAACCTCTTAGGTTGGCTTCTCACCCTACATGTGTATTTGTGGCAACTTCACCAGAGGGCCCTCCTTCACCATCGAGGCTGTGAGACATTTCAGCTGGTCTGGTGATTCCCTTTTCACACCAGGTCACAGCAGAACCCTCACGTTGCGCAGGGTTTTTTCATCCTTAGGTTATTGGCCTTGTCACCAAAACTGCTCAGTGAATCCTGAAGTACTTAGGAAGAAGTTGCAGTCCTTCAGCCTGTATTACAAGAGGAGAAGTGGGCAGATCTGAAGTTATTTATTCAATGTGCAGCCAGGGAAAATCCCCTGGTAAGAGAAGTGCCTGGGTGACAGCTGACTTGAGATCTCTGGCTTGGCTTCATAAATAGTATTTGATGCCAGATTTTTGGTGAGTAGTTTCCTTAGTAACTGTGAACAGTGTAAGAGGGTATCCCAAAGGGCCCAGGTTCTGAAGCTGAAACCCCACTGATCCATTGCAACTTTCCAGATGACAAAAGGAGTTTGACTTCTTTTCTTTCCCCCAAGATAAAACTACTCAGACTTAGAAGCTGTGAGTTTGATATTAAACTCTGAAATACAATCTCAGGCTGCTCATGGGAGCTCTAGCTCATAAATGTCATGGTTTAGCACACAGACGAGAGAAGGTTTGATATTTTATAATCTGATGATTGACTTTGTTACCAGAATAGCACTCCTGTAACTCACCTTGATTTGGAGTAGAATGTACCCTCTGAGAACACCTGCAAACTGTGACGTGTTTCTAGCTGTTTAACAGACCTGTTTCTGAGTCAGAAGGCGGTTTCGTTTTCAGTAGCTGTTCCTCTCTGTCGTCTTTCTCTGGCTGGGAGGTACATGGCTACCCAGAGATGAAAATCATCTCTTTTGTCACTGAGAGTCTTCTGACATTTTTCTCTCTCCATGGCTGTCTTTCTGGTTGCCATGTAAGAAGTGTAAGGAGGAAACTGTCCAACCTGAATGGCTGGAATGGTCTTGCTTGTCATTCATTCGTGAGAGAAGTTTTGCAAAGTGTGAAACTCCAGCTGTCATATGCTAAAGGTGTAACTGAAAAAGAGAAGGTTTAGATTAGACATTAGGAAGAAATTCTTCCCTGTGAGGGTAATGTATGAGCTTAAGAGCCCTTCCAACCCAAACCATTCTATGATTCTATGCTGAGTCTGGACTGCTTTCCCTTAAAGCCCTCCAGAGGGCAAGACCACAAGGAACCGTGGGCCTTATCCTATTAAGATGGCCAGAAGCCACTGAGAAAGCCAAGATCAGGGTTTTGCTAGCTGCTTATTTTCTAGCTGTAACCAAGAATGTAAGAGGGTTGGAAGATAGATGACAAAGCTTGCTAGGAGCAAAAAGAAACCCAACAAAAGAGCAATCACTCTGTGGTGGAAGAGGGTAATTAGCCCCAGAGGTGATGAGGCTGAGAGATGCTGATGCTGGCTTATCTGTGCTATTGAAATATCTGTGGCAGAGTCATCCACTCCTCCTCACAGAGTGCCACATGTCTTGGTAATTGTGCTTTGCTGGTTGTCTTGGCACCATTCAGTGTCTCTGGGTTCCAAGCCTGGTCCTCGAAGGACTGCGGCATGGCCAAGTGAGAACGTAGAGTAAGAGCTCAGTGAGACATCATTTGACATCACCTCACTCATTTGGACCCTGAACCAGCTCCTGTCAAGATGAGTGTTACTGCAAAGCCAGGAGCTTTGTGTTCTAGGGGTAAGTCAGAGACTGTTGTCACTGCTGGAGCTCAGGAAGCTGGGCAGGTGCCACAAAGCCAGTTCTGTGGTGATGGGAAACAAAGGTGTGGAGGCTTTATCTGTAGGGAATCCAGGCTCTCTGCTGGCGGAGGCTGGGGAGTCTAGGGGTTGAGAGCTGCTGCTTATTTTGGCACTCAGTGATTATGCAACTGAGGAAAGTCCCTTTTATTCATTTCAACAGCTCCATTGTGTCATTTTTCTTAGCTTAGGGAGTGGGACAGGGTGGAAGGGTCACACTGTATTTGAGTCAAGAGCCTGTGAAAGCTGAAACACTTTCAGTTTGGTATTGGGTCTTACCAGGATAACAGATGAACTCAGAATGGAAAGTGTGTGCACTGGATTATTTGAGGTGGGGAACAGCATGAAGGTTGAGAGCTGTAATCAGAGCTACAAGAGAGCCTTGGGTCTGGATGCAGCTGTCTCTGGGCTCTGTCCTTACTGTTTCACATAGTTTGTGGGGTCAAACACATGCCTAGCCCCTGTTCGCATACATGAGGCTGCTGAAAAAGCCAGTTTCCCAACCAGACGGCAGTTCCCTGTAGCCACAGCAAAAGAAGCTGATGTTAATTCCTGCACCTAAAAGCTACCTGAAACTGCTAGCTCCAGAAAGCCTCTACTAGAGTAAAGGTAGCATCCTAAACTCTGTTCTCAAGGGACAGTAGAAGAACAGAGATGGGAGGAAGCACTAGACCTTTGGAATCTCAAGCTTTCCTGAAATGGCAACAGCCTCTTTAAAATCTGGTTTCATAACACTATGAAATTTCAGCCACAGTATTAATTTTGCTGCAGCAGGAAGGCCAGTGGAACCATGAGTTTTTCTGGCTTCCTAAGCACTGGCTTTGCTTAAAAAAACAGGCTACTGCTAGCATTCTAAGTTTGGTTGTATGGGATAAAGAAAAGAGCCCTAGAAGCAGATCTGCATTCCAAGTTGGTAGCTCTTCCCATCATTAACGTGGTTCCTGTCTAATGTAAAGCTCGAATGTAAACTGTTGGTCTTCCTCTTTGTAGGACCCCATAGGAAAATGAACAATTGCTCCCATGCAATGCAAGGAGGGTGGAGGCTGATTTCCTGCAACTTCACTGCATCTATGCCCAGCAGTAGCCAGGCTGGCCTCAGCCCAGGAGGAGCTGCCCACAACTGCAATCGCAACACCCATCCTCGCTGGCCATGTACACCCATTATGCTTCATGTTCTACCCATTGTTCTGTGAGCTGCTAGAAGAAAGGGAAAAGTGCTTCTACTTCTAATGCAACAGGTTAGGAAGGAGGACAGGGTATGCTGAAGACACTGTTCCTCCTGAAGGCTTAGAGTCTAAATGTGTTTCTTCCTCCATATACATGGTGGTGAGGAAACTGGCTGTGCCACCTAGTCCTGTGCATGAGAACAGCTCCTAGGCATGCAAGTATCTGCCCTGACAAACCAGGTGAGACAATACCTACACGGGTCAAAGAAGCAGTGAGTAAGCCACACGTGTTGCTGCAGGAGCTCATTACTCCTTTGAGCCACTGCACCCAAAAAATGAAGATGAGGAAAGATAATTGCCCCTACACAAACCTCTGGGCAAAATGTTCCATTCTTTTCTCTTGGTGGGTGCATGTTTTGGCTCACTGGAGAGGGTTTCAAAGCCATGCATCTCCAGATCTTTTATTCTTGTATGTTGCTGTCTCCTCTGGTCTCTTGTTTTGTGAAGTAGGGAATGAATTCTGAAGTTCCGAGACTTTGATTTATTGGAAGAAAGAAAGGACCAGGAAAAGGTAATGACAAGGTTGTATGTGTGTTCTTAACAGCCCATAGCAATCCTCTGTTAACCCAGTGCAGTGCAGTATGCCCACACACGTTATGTTCCTGTCTTGCTTCACCTTATCTGTGAGCGAAGTTTACTTTGCTCATGTGCCAGGTCTCTTCTTGAGGAGGCAGACAACATTCTGTTGCTCTGATGCAGTCAACCATCACTTAATTCCGTGTGGAAGAACACACATATGTAAGCGATCTCTGAGAAAGAATTGTTCTAGCACAGAACTTTTACTGGATATAGAGAGGGAATAGCTAAAAGCAAAGCAGTATATTCATTGCAGAGGCTCAAAGGGATGATGTCGGAACTTATGGGTGGCACATCCCAGAGCAAAGTGCTCATTCATTCCTTAAATAAGCAATAGAGTGGCACAGTCTAAACAGATTATATAGTATCAGAGAGTGAGCTAATCCGTTCTCTGCATACCCAGTCTGCTTCATCACATCACAGCAGGGCTTAATCATTTCCGTACTCTTCATTCAATGCTACTGCTAACAGAAACAGCATGTGTGAACATGTGTGTAAATGCTTATGTGCACATGCAGTGTTTCCACTGGTAGGATACATCTGCCTGTTGATAAGGGGATATTTAATGGAAATAAAATGTAGCTGTAAGGCCTTCGTGTGCATGCATCCAGATGGAGAGATAACAGGCACAAAGCCTGGAGTCTGTATGTCTGTAGGTGTAGTTCTGTAGTCTCAGCATTCAGGCAGCTCTGCCAGTCATTACAGCACATAGAGGAGGCTGACATGGTTTTGTCAGCTAAATCTCTCACCATTGGGCTGAAAATGTAGTGTGTAGATTTTACAGACATGGTCTGCATGTATTGCTACAGTAAAGCATCTGCACAGAGATTTATCTGTACTCCTATGGCAAACGAAATTTAGGCTGAACAAGTATACACTCTTGTGGCTTGCTTAGAGGCCACTTGAGAACACCACCAGCTAAACATGACCATGGTTCTGCTACATTTTCAGTGTTGGGGTGATGCAGAAATCCCCACAGCTATCTGGAAGAGGAGCTATTGAAGCATGTCACTTGTTCCTGTTCCATTCTAGCTCAGTGAAACAATGCCATTTCCCACAGCCCAATCTCTTTGCAGAATATCACCCCTTTGTTCTCTCTGATAAACCCAGGTTTGGGCAGGAAGTATGAATTTGTCCCTGCACCAGGATGTAGGAAACAGCCACTGTGGTAGCACTGACATAACAGGAAGCCCCTATCCCCTTCCCTTCCCTTTCCTTCCCTATCCTACACTTCCCTATCCTACACTTCCCTATCCTACACTTCCCTATCCTATACTTCCCTATCCTACACTTCCCACACACTTCCCAGCTTTTCTTTCTTCTACCATCTGGAGGCTGGCACTTCAGATAGTGCTCTGGGTTTGCAGAGAGCAGCCTACCTGAAGGTTGGAGGAGGAGGAGGAGGCAGCCTTAAGTGTTCCAAGGGTGCAATAAAACCAGTTCTGCCAGATTGAGTCCAGGAGTTTGGAATAACACAAGCTCTTGGAGTGCCACTGACTCATCTGAATGCAGAGAGAATGCATGAAACTGGGGGACAATGCCAAACTAGTAAACAGCACTGAGACACTGGAAAACTCCAACTGATGGATGCATTGATGGGATGGGAAAAAGCTTCTCTCAGAAGCCAAAATGCTGTAGCAGCTCCTCAGGGACTTCAGTCTTTGCTTGTGTTCACCACAATTACTCATAGTTAGTACTCCATACTTCTCTTTTACCTGCAGCTCTGAACTGTGTGGGTTGAGCTGAGATGTGTGAGATGCTAAGAAATCAAGAAGTGGAGGTTTCTAGCTAAATTTTCAGTCTGGAGGATAAATGCAGGGCTGAACCCTGTTGTTCTGACCCCTGACTTCGTGCTTCGACTCTTTGTGCTGCTGAGGCCTGGTTACTACAATGCCAACTTTGTTCTCTCTTGCCTGGACCACATCATGCAGTACAGAGGATGTATTAATTTTACTTCAAGCAGCACTGGTCCCTGTTTCCTGCCCGTGATTCCCTCTACCCCCAGCACATTGGCTTTTTGTGTGAGCTTGGGAATTTTCTCCTTGTATGAGCCTAGCCAGCCTATCTCCAGAGCAGGGTCCAAGACAGCCCTAGCCTGTCACAGCAGTTCTGTTCCCTCTGAAGAAGTGCAAGAGGAAGTCAGAGCTAGAAAACGGACCATGCCTAACCCTTGAGAGTAGTAAGACAGGGCTTCAGGCAACCTGATCTAGTGGAAGGTGTCCCTGCCTGTGGCAGTGGGTCTGAACTAGATGAGCTTTAAGGTCCCTTCCAACACAAACTGGTCTGGGATTCTATAAAGAAAAGCAAGGGGTGAGCAGTGTCTAGAACTCCTGTTTCCCACAACAAGCTTCTGTGCAGCACCAGCTGAAGTAGCACAGCCTTGGGCTCTCATCCCTTAGGAAGGGGTTGTGCTGCTCACTGGTATCAGGACTCTACAGGGGAAAAAAAAGGTATTTTGTGGCACTGGGACCCAGCAAAAACCACTTGGCACCTCTGGGAGGGTGCAAAGGACACCCAGCTCTCTCAGAGCAAAGGAAGGAACAAGGGCCCTCCCTGGTTGCCCCAAGTCAGCACTTTCAGCACTTCTGCTGCCAGAGAGGGCAAGACCTTTGCTGTGTTTGGCAGGACACGACACAGGAAAAGCCTTTCAGACATAGACAAAGGGAGCATAGAGGTTGGGGAGCTCCAGTTCTGAGCCAAGGCCCAGGGGAGGGAGAGAAAAAAGAAACAAGGAGCATTTAGTACTGAAAGAGATCCTTGCTGGGGGAGGGTGGATTGAGCTGAGCTATGGACTAGGGGAAGTCTCAACAAAGCCTATTGGAGCTCATCCAGCCCTGTTGGTAAAGGGATGCTGCTGAGTTCACCCGGGGAGAAGACTGAACTGCTTGATAGAAGGGTTTTGATAAATCTATTTTGCTTGTAAAAGAAAGCAAACAAATGTCATCTGAGGAGTCATATGCCTACATAATATTTCTTTCCTCAGAGAAGAATATTCTTGTATTCAGTCTTTATTGTGCACTTCCCATATTGCAAAAGCTCAATCACTGCAACCCAGGAAGGACAATGCCTTCTGATGAGCAGACAAGCAATCTCAGCTTGTCACCAAGCTGGATTGAAGTGTGTAGGGAAGTCAAAGTGTCACTCATGGGAAGGTGCAAATGAGCTGATAAAGTCCTGAGGGTGGAGAATATTTCGTCTTTAGCAATGTGTCTCTCTGGAGTCCTGACATTCCAGGATCTGAACTGGACAGTGTGATGCTCAGAGAGGCCTGGAGAATACTAAATGGCTCGAGTGCGGTTTTCCATGCTGACTTCAGATGCAGAGACCTGTATCTCTTCCTGTACTTTTCCCAAAGGATATTAGAGATATGGTGTTAAGATCTACTGCACATTGAACCAGAGAGGTTGAATCTTGTGGCTGTGTCGTTCTTCTGCAAAAATACTATTCAGAACAGAAAGGAATGTAGAGATCCATTCAGTTTGATAGCCAGAATTGCCAGCTATCAGCAGAATAGTGCTATGCTCTGATGAGCTGGAGTTTGCTGTGTGGTACTTAGCAGATGATCTTTGTCAGTTGTTCTGCTAATTCATCAGCATTAGTGCCCATGTGAAATGGTCTGCATGGAGAATCCATCACTTTGAGGTGCTCAGCTCATTTTAGCTGAGTAATGACTTTCAGTGAACTGAATGGGACAAGAACAACATTGGACAAGAAATAATAGGTAGTTGTGACTGCTCTGGCAAGTGGAGAACCTGCTTTGCCTTGGGGATGGTGCCTTTTTAAAGTCAGCTCTCTGATGTGCTGTCAGTCAGATGTGGAATCCCCAAGAGGTCAATGTTCCATACTGGTTTTACCAGTGTTTGCACAGACATCTGCATACTGCTGAGCCAAAAATGCTGTGTAGACAAGAGACACTATCCTAGGGAAGCGCTCCAGTTCAATACTGTTTCCTGACCAAGTGAGTTTTCAAATAGGATTTTCCTTTCCGCGCACAGAAATAGCACTATTGGAGGATAAACAGTGCTGCTTCCCTTCTCTCTCAAGATGAGAGAAGATGCTCAAGTCCTGTGGGCAGAAGTAGGAAATAGTTGTGTCAGATTTTGCCCCCCAGGCTGTGATGATGAGTGGTGAACAGTAACCTGCCTTGTGTGTAGCATTTCCTCTCTGCTTTTTGTACATGGTATGATCTGCAGATCAGCCAGAGCTGGACAGCGAGATGCTCAAGTTGCTATTGTCTCCTTCAACATTTGGTGGTGGGTTGGAAAGGGGAAGCTGGGGGAAACCTGTGAACATCAGATAAATTACATAAGGAGTGCATTAAAAGAGCTAAGGAGGGATTTTGTCTTTAAGCTGTTAAATCCTAGAGCAGTTTAAATTGGAGGGGACCTCTGGAGGTCACCTAATCCAATGCCATTCTCAATACAGGTCCAACTAGATCAAGTTGCTTAGTGCTGTAGTTCTACAGGAGCAATCAGGAAGTAGTGATGAAAAAATCAGTGTATGGGGAAATGATCTCGGTAAACTCCAAAGCTTTAATAAATTCCAGTGAGCCTTTTTATGATTTAAACATAAATGAGAACCAATACAGGAAAATGCCTGTACTTGTGTATGTATAGCAGAGTGCTTAAAAGCCATATCTGTCATTGTATGTCTCCTGAAGAGAGGTGTCAGTTTTCACTAAATATTAATGTACGGCTGGAAAGTCAATGGAACACCATGCAACCAAAATACTAAGGCTTATTCATCCTGCTTCAGAACTCTGTCTAAACATACACCTCCAGCCTCTCTGTAGAAGAGCAAGAGCCATAAACTGGTATTTAGCACATTTCAGACGAAGAATTGGGTATTTCTGTAGCTCTGCAAAATGTGCAAAATGTAATGAACACTTTCACCGAAGCTAAAACTGGGCTAAGTTTTGGCACAGAATCTCTTCACCCATACGAAAACATACTGGGAATTGTTTTAGGGGTTGTATATGTATATATATGTGTGTGTATATATATATACTGCCCCATTGCTGGAAGTGTTCACGGCCAGGTTGGACGGGACTTGGAGCAACCTGCTCTAGTGGGAGGTGTCTATGCACTTGGCAGGGGTTGGAACTTGATGGGCTTTAAGGTCCCTTCCAACCCAAACCAGTCTGGGATTCTATGTACCCTCCATGAAAAACATGAGAAAATAGAGCACCAGATACCAGGAAAACATCTGTATTCGTCTTCCAGTGAAAGACAGGTTTTTATGTGCTTTCCCTACATTAATTGTTTATCTAATTGGAGGCTCTTGTAGCATTCAGAAGCTGTGCTGAGACCACCTCTGACTGCTCCTAGCGCACTTGCTGGCAGCACTAGCTTGCTCTTAGCAAACTAGTAATCCAAACCCCATCTTGCAGCAGGGCAAGCCAGCAGTCTCCAGCTGTACTGCCCATTGGGGCTCTATAAGGAGCAACGAGCTGAGTCTTTTGGCTACTTGTGGTTGTGTAGCAGGAGCTGAAGCTGATAGATTGCTGACAAGTTCAAGTGTCGTCACTGAGCTCAAAAAGGGAAAAGACACTGTTCAGTGGAGCCTTTGAGAAGGCCAAATGAGACTAAAAGAGTGAAGAGAGAGGTGAGGACCCTGCAGTCCTGTCAGTGGCCCTTACATGTTCTGAGCTTCGGCTGTTCTACCTCAGTTTTTCACTATGGAAAACTCTTATGCTCCCAGGATCAAAAGACACTGGCACAACCTTCCACATCTGCATCATGCTTATAGCCATCTGCAGAAAGATTTTAGTCAAGATTAGAAATAACAGCTTATTCCATTATCCTGCAGCAAAAATAGGAGAGTCAACCTACTAAACCCAGCTCTTCCATTGCCATTTCTCCATTAAGCAATTGGTACGCTTTATCCCAAAGACAGAGGCATTTTAATGATGAGGAAAATCCCCTCCACACTCCCGAGTCCACAAGAGTGACAGTAAATGAATTACTCTGCAAAACACAATACAAACCTCAGAGAAGGGTTAAAAGCAATTAGACTTCAAATGTGACTTTTAAAATCACTTGTATGATCTGGTTTTGCCTGGGTTTCTCCCATTTATTCAAAATACAGTGTAGATCTTGGTTTAAGCCAGCAATTCCCAAAGAGAGATCTGCAAGGATGAGGGAAATGGAATACTGTATGTTCACTGGAAAGGGAAATACGCATCTACCTTGTAGAAAGTACTGATGATCTGGGGACAGAATGGCTCCTGGCTCCACAAAGTGGTTAAAGGGACCAGGTAGGAGGAAGCGTTACTGCTGCAGTGAATACAGGGGGATCAAACCAGTGTATGGAATTAGCATAACACCTTCTATAAATAGATTTATCTGGGCCAGAGTAAATCTCAGCTGTTTTGACCAGAATGACAAGTCACCTCTAGCTGAAGCAGGTTCTTGCTGCATTCAGCCACAAAGAAGTGTTTCAGCCTAAACCACAGTCCTCAGGGTTGATGGGAGGAAGATAGAGCAGGTCTGTCACAAAGCCAGGGAGATGTGCCAGGTGCTTCATTTCCCATTACCTGGCTGCACATTGGGTTGATCACAGTGAGGATGCAGAGCTATAACAGACTCTGCAAAGCAAAACCAAACTAGGCATCTATGACTAGATATATATGTGCATATATGTATTTCCTTGAAAGAGGGTAAGACTTTTCAGTTACCCTGATCCCCAATTTTCCTCCATTCTTTGGAGCAGGAGCTCTCCCATCTAAAGTAGAGGTGTGGGTTAGTGCTCACCTTATGGCTGGTTTTACTGGTTCCCTGTTCCCTTTCCCCAGCCCCCAGCCCATCCCAGTGCTTGGCCTTTTGCAAGTTCTCTCTGGATGTTATGCTTTTCTTCTGATTTATGGTTTCCTGTGGGCTTGGAGGAATGTGAGGCAGGAGTTGTGTTCTGCTTTGTCACTTCGGAGCAGAAAGGGAAACAGAGATTAGTAGTAACAGGTCTTGGGTTTTGGGGAGGTTTGCAGGCTGATAGCAAAGCTTTAGGAAGGATCAGAACTACTCTGTGGTGACAGGCCAGAAATGCTGAAAGCAGAGTGAGCCACAGACCAGGCAGAAATCACTGCAGCCATTGTTCCCATTGAGCAGTAGCACAGACATGGGTGATATCAGATGCAAAGAGCAGACATCTATTTCTTATTCCAGATGATTTTTATTTTAGGTAATCTGAATGTGCAGAAACCCTCCACAAAATAGTGGAAAAGCCATGGTTAAGACCTAGCAAAG
Organism: Psilopsiagon aurifrons; assembly: GCA_025447955.1. Taxonomy (NCBI): domain Eukaryota; kingdom Metazoa; phylum Chordata; class Aves; order Psittaciformes; family Psittacidae; genus Psilopsiagon; species Psilopsiagon aurifrons. The sequence goes on along the minus strand of JAOEHY010007450.1, from coordinate 6,904 downwards.
CAAACAGTGAACCTTCCCTGCTGCTGCAGAAGGGAATGTGTCTAAGAATATATATCTGAGAATGAACCAGTCACTGCACAAAGGCAGCCTTAGAAATGGGAAGATAAGGAACCCAGAAACCAGGATACTGTTTGTTATTCCTGCACATCCTGCAGGAACATGTGGTGGGTTTTCAGTGCTGTTGAATCATCCCTGTGGCTGGAGTGGAGCAAAGTCCTGTTAGAGCATTAACCTGTGAGATGATGTAGGATACAGACTGCCAGATCGAAGCCCATTTGCTTCTGGAATTTGGTGTCTTTTGGGGCTCGTTAATGTGCCACAGTCACCAGTTCGGAGGAAGCTTTGTCAGTTGTTTTCCAAAGTCAGGCTTGTGTGATCTCGGTGATGGAGAATCCAGGGCTGTGGCTCGGCCTTGACTCAGCCTCAAATCAAAACCAGGCACTCCTACCCACGTGAACTCTGTCTTCTTGGCCTGTTTCTTTCCAGGACATCTCATTCAGGGCTCTGCATTCTTCTCTTCTCTTTGCAGTGAGAGGATGTTGGCTGTGTGGAGGATGCTAGCAAGATTACCACTGTTACCTACCTCTGTCAATCGGACCTTGTGGGCTCCCTGCTTTTGGGGCAAGCATGAGGAATACTTGCAACAGGGGTCTTCATAGACTTCTCAATGAGCTGGCCATGGGTCAGGGCCTCTAAACACAACCTGCCTGCTATTAGAGGCCATAAAATCATCCCTTGCCACTACTCACCAAGGCCAAAAGTGTGGCAGGTAGCTGTGTCCAAACAGCATCCTTGGTCTAACCATGGGGTTAGCCTGTGGATCACTATTGGATGGCCACTATTGGTGGATATTCTGCTTGTAGTTACATCTTGTATTAGCTGAACACTGGATATAGTTTTATTTTACCTCAGTGCACAGCTATGCTCCTTTTCTTTGAACAAGACACATGGTAAAATAGTTCCTTTGTTAATCTGCTGTGTGAGGCTGTAGTGGAATATTCAGAACAGAAAGGCTCAATGTATGGAAGAAAAGACCTTTTTACAAGATGTACTGACAGGCAGTGGTCCTGTTTCTCAAGGCAAATGAGGTCTTCATTAATTAAATGAGAAGCAGTTGAAGCTCCATTACAGTGTTCATGGATGTTCAGTTAAATGATGGCTGATATAAATAGCATTCTCTGCCCACTGCCTCTCCGCTTATAGGGCTCCCTCTGATGGGAGAACGTCACAGAGCAGAGCATCTTGGATATGCTATGAACCTGCTGCTTGGGGGTACCTGTGTGGAGGAGGTAGCAGCTCTGCCAGGGCTGACATCCTTTCATCATTTCATTCCAGGTGCTCAGCCAATTGAGAGCAGAACATGTGTCACACAGTGAACTGGGAACCTGTCTGCAGGGTTAGTGCCAGCATCTGGGGTGTTTTGGCTCCAGTTGTTGCTATATGGGCAGAGAAGAGAGCTCAGTGATCAGCAAGGACTTGGAGTTAAATGTAGTTAAATGCTGTCTCATTTCCAAAGCGAGGATGATACAGTGCTATCATCTCACTTTACAGAGGGGTTGACAGCTCCTCCCACCTTTGGCTCTTCTCCTGTTCTCTTGTATTCTTACTTAAAATCCAGGTGACAGATGTGAGGTAGACAGGGAATGGGCTTCTTCTCAGCATCCCTGAACCATTTCACCACACTGTCTGTGCATGCTTATTGTTGGGTCCATTATGGACCAGCTGTGGACTTGAGAACATCTGGCTTTCTTCCCAGCTTCCAGTGTTGTTGCAAGACATACTACTTCCAACTTGATGATTGCCTTCCATATTTCAAGAGAGGTTTCAAAATTAGGTTTGTGTGACAGGTCTGAAGTGCTGGGTAAGGGATCAGGCAGATCAACTCCAGTCTCAGATTGGGTGTCGAGCTTTTATTTTGACTTCCTTTGGTCACATTATGTCTCCAGTGCCTCTATTTCTCTAGTTCTTTACCTGCCTTATCTACTTAAGCTCACTGGAGGTGTGAGGCTGTTCTGGGATATTGGATTACATCAAATCTATAAGGGTTTCAGTATGCCTGGAGAACGTGGTTGCTACAGTGAGTAATGCCAACAACAGCGTCCTTTGCTTTCCTGATTTTCCTATGGGTGTGACTTCTCTCTGGATTTTGGAAGCACTCAGCAGTAGCCAAAACGAGTACAGAAAAACATAGCCCCTGGCTTGAATAGTCATGTAGAGATATTAATAACCATGTACACAAAGGAAATGATTAAGGAATAGGCAGAGTTCCTAATTGAATGCTTCTTCCCCATTCATGGGAGGAAGGGTGTGAAATCTTTCTTATGCTTGCCAGAAATCAGTCATGAGCCCGTTTGTGGGACAGGTTAGACTGCAAAGCAGAGCCAGTTCCCAGGGCAGGGCTGGGCTCTTTGGAGCTGTGTGAGGAGCTGGGAGTGCAGGTTGGCAGGAGGTTCTCTGGGTTTTTTTCCCAATTTTTACTTCAGAATTGAAATATGCTGAAAAATTGGTCAAAGAAACTCCTATGGTATGAAATTCCGAAGTAATTTTTCATTTGAGTACTGTCATTCCATTTCCAGCCGAGTTCAGATCTTACTGTGAACCTTAGATGTCGAAGGAGCTTCAAAGTGCAGAAGCAAAACATACTGGTCCTTCCAGAATGGAATAGTCCCACTCTCAACATTGTACCATGAATCATTTCACTCTGATAGATCAGCACACCCCAGTGCTAAAACATCCTTTCAGAAAGTACTTTTTCTCTCCAGAAAACTCCCAGGCAGCTCTGCATTTCATGTAATGCTTCATGCATTCTGTGCCACCCCATCCTGCAGTGCCCTGAGTTAGCTCTTGGCCCTCATGGTTGCATAAGCAAAGCCTTTGATGTGTGATCACTCCTACTCAGCCCTGAGCAGGAGAACCTGTTTCACAGGGAAAGGAAGTGTTTGTTAAAACACATCAGTTATATCCAGTTCTTTTCAGAAGCTTCTTCATCTTTCCTGTCAGATGAGTGCATCCCTTAAATCCCAATATTGAAGAGATACAGACTGAAGTATCTAAAATATCTAATCAAAACAATGGCAAAGGTAACTTTAAGTAGCTCTGTTGGATTTTGCACTGAAGCAGAGTAGATGTGGTGATGACAAGATGCAGAAGCAGAGGGTTGCATGGGTGTCCTGCTAGATGCCTTTCAGAATAGGTATTTAGAGGGATGCGCTGTGTGTGCTACACAGCTAAAAGCACTGAGTGACTCTGGGCTTTTGGGCATGTAAGTGTCCTCACACAAAGGTCAGTGTGTTTAAAGAGCTGGAAAAGTTTAAGTTAAACCAAATTAATCAGCATTGACCCAAACAAAAGCATTAAGATTTGCTTTTGTATAACAGTGTGGCTCTGCACTGGTAACTAAATACCAGACAGCATTTGGGGTGTGTTTACACTTGTGGAAGTTTGCTGGGTTTATGGGGCTGGTATTAAATGGAGGGGATTCAGGCTAGTGAGAAGGGAATGTCCCAAAAGAAAGCCAGAGCATTCACAAAACCAAGTCTCATTCAGTCCTGAGTCTGCTCTGTGGTTTCCTTGTGAATCAGAGGAGAAACAGGGAGTGGGAAGAAGGGAGAGAAAAGACGTTCAGAACCCTATCCAAACCCAGCCCCTTTCTCTCCCCCTAGCCAAGGTCTCACATATAAGACATTTGTTTCTTCTGGCAATAAGAGGAAACCTTTCCAGACATTGTCCTCTGAGAACTGCTCAGTATTTGCAGTTAAAAGGGCAGTGCACACATAGACATAGACACGTGTGCACTGAGAAAGAAGGAAGTGCACGCATAGAGATGTGTGCTCTGAGAAAGAAGGAAGAGTAACTTATTGTAACACAAAGGACAGTTGTTTCACTGGTTTTAGCCCCAAGAGTTCACACTGCATCACATACAAGGTTTGACTTCATGGAGCACTTCCTGACCTGCAGGACTTTAACTGCCTAAAGCACCAGCCCCCTGCAGTTAATTCCTGCAGTGAATTCTCTGTTGCTGGAGGACATGATGAGAACTCATTTCTTACTGCTTTAGGGCTGCACGTGTATCCCAAGTCCCAAAATCATTGGATAAGATGAACAATTGTTTTCTTATCTGTCTTCCTGAATCATCAGCAATATTTCTTCCCACTCCTACTACAAGAGGCCAAGCCAATTTCTTAACCCCCATCCTACTTCTTCAGCCTTGACGGGGAGGATGGAGCTTCTGGCACTGAGATGATTTTCCTTGCAAAGGGTGCTGCCTGCAAGCAGTTCTTAGGTACCAGCATGGAATGTATCTGGGAAATGCAGCGTACAGTGTTCCTGCAGAGCACTTGTAGAGCAACTTGTCTTGGTGAGGGCTGAGATGATGCAGCACCAACATGCTCCCCAACAGATTCACCCTGAAAGCAAAAGTGCAAGTCGAAAAGCCTGGGAGCATTGTGTCAACCTGGTTTAGCAGATATAAAAAGCCAATTAACTAATACAAAGCCACCTAAGAGTGACATACCATCCATTACCCTGGATCTGGGGCATGGCTTGTGTTAAACGGTGCTGTGTGTAAACCCTTCAATAGGATTGTTTTGGAGGCCACTGTAGTTAAGGGATTATCCATTGAAATGGGAGATGCTTTCTCTGCCTTAGGTAACAGGACACTGCTCCTTCTGTGGATGGGATAGAGGTTCAAGGACTGTGTCTCTGACAGGAACTTGCTCTGAAACTGGTGGTTTTAACTGGAAGCCTTGTGCCAAGGGACTGGTGTCATGCAGAGTTGAAGCATGGGTAGTTTGGATCTAAGCAGCACTTCCCAGGCTGCAGTACCTCCCAGCGGGTTGTGGTTTTTTTTAATGTCAGTTTTATTGTTGTCTTCCATGGATCCACTTTCAATAATAGCTGTTGTGCTGAGACAAGCTGAAAGTTTGGTTTTGCTGTGAAGGCAAAGGAAGATGTCAAAGAGCTGCAAGGCAGGATGCACAGAAAAGGGCATCAGTGTTTGTTCCCAGGAGAGTGTAGTTCTCAATATTGCTGCTCTCAGGGGCAAAAGAGTTCCGTCCATCTGGAAATAGAAACATTGAACACTGGCAAATATTGGCAAGGTAGAATCAATGGACAAGGTCTGTTTTGTGGCTTGAGACTGAGGAGGAGGATGCTCTGCTCTGCTGCTGGCCTTGGAGATGGCAGTGTGACTTTCATCCCCATGTATATCCCTGTCTGCAGGCTGGAGGAGTGCGCTGACCTCCTCTGTCACTGCTTGTCGTGCTTTAAGCCACACTGGCAGCTAAGCTCATGCACTCCTCTTCCAGCAGGATGGGGGAAAAGAATTGGAAAGGTAAAAGGGAAAAAACTCATGGGCTGAGATAAGAATAGTTTCATAATTGAAATATAGTAATGATTACAATAATAATAACAATTATAATTGATGATGATAATAATAATTAATAAAAATAACAAGGAGAGAGGAATAACCCCAAGCAAGACAAGTGATGTGAATGAAAACAACTGCTCAGCAGCCACCAACTGATGCCACCCAGTCCCTGAGCAGTGGCTCTCCCAACCAACCTTCCCCCTGGTTTATTGCTGAGCATGATATCCTACAGTCAGGAAGATCCCTTGAATCAGCTGGGGTCCCAACTCCTTGTACACCCCCAACCTGCTCACTGGTGGGCTGAAATGAGGAGCGGAAAAGGCCCTCTCAGTGATAACAAAACCATCACGGAATTATCAGGAGTTTCCAGCACAAATCCAAAGCACAGCCCCATCCCAAGGTCCAAAAGCACTTAAACCTCTGGGAGGTCCATTTTCCAAATGACTCAGCAGGATGAGCAAGAAACTCTTTCAAAAGGCTTGTCATAAGTGTCACAGTGAGGAGTGCCAAGTGCCAAAGAACTCATGCAAACAGGACTCCTTTTGGGAAGAACTCTGGAGGCTCTGTGGGGGTCAGAGCCTGGATTCCCAGCAGAATGGGGTGACTGTGGCTCAGGTGAGCCCATGCTGATGGAGCTGCACTGACAGTGATGCCACACTGAGACGTGGAAAGCAAAACCCAGCACTGAGAAGGCGAGTGAGGATCCGCTTTGGCAGAGGGTCGGGAAATCTCACTGAGCAGGGAGAATGGTGGAGAGGCAGCCAAGAGGAACATAGCTCCAGTGTTGGGGCTCACAATGGAGTTCCTGTGGCAGCGGCCACAAGGGAGGGCTTTGTCTGCAGCCTGTGCTCCGCGTGCAGGGCCATTAGCAGCTAATGAGTTCAAACCTCACCGGTCAGGCAGAGGACAAGCAGCAGTCAGTGCGAGATGATACCGTGTCCTGGAACAGGCCCTGTGTGGTTGTCTGTTCCGGAGCTAATGGGAACAAGAGATGAAGTGTGTGTGTTTGTGTTCAGGGGGTCACAGTGACATTTATCTCTGCCATTGCAAAGGGACACCTGCCGCTGGCAAACCGAACTGTCTGCCTCGCTCTGCATTTGTGTGTGTGTGTGTTTCTCATCACAGTCCCTCTTTCTCCCTGTTTTGGCACTTCAGAGACTGACAAGGGATAGGAAGACTTCAGAGCCAAGGCCAGGTGCATGATGAGTGCCCATGGTTCTGAAACACAGAGAGGCATGGGAAGCAAAGAGCTAATGTAGTGAAGCCTTATGGCAAAACTCTTTGGCTGCAAAGACGCAGAACCAGTGCTGAAGGCTGGATTCCCACTTGGTGCAGGTCAGCAGTGCTCCACTTCGACTTCATATCAACTGAAAGACCTTATAACAGTCTTCCAATACCTATAGGGGTTGTCAAGAAATCTGGAAAGGGACTTTTTACGAGAGCATGTAGTGACAGGACAAAGGGGAATGGCTTTAACCTGCCAGAGGGGAGATTGAGATGAGCTCTTGGGCAGAAGCTCTTCCCTGTGAGGGTGCT
>JAOEHY010007449.1:13705-46466 GCA_025447955.1 Psilopsiagon aurifrons | reverse complement strand
AGATATTGAAAGGCTGCTATGAGGTCTCCACACAGCCTTCTCTTCTCCAGGCTGAACAGCCCCAACTTTCTCAGCCTGTTTTCATATGGGAGGTGCTCCAGTCCCATGATCATTCTCGTGGCCCTCCTCTGGACTTGCTCCAGCAGTTCCATGTCCTTTTTATGTTGAGGTCACCAGAACTGTACACAATACTCCAAGTGAGGTCTCAGGAGAGCAGAGTAGAGGGGCAGGATCACCTCTTTTGACCTGCTGGTCATACTCCTTTTGATGCAGCCCAAGATGCAGTTGGTTTCTGGGCTGCAAGAGCACACACTGAAGCTGGCTCATGTTCATTTTCTCCTCAACTTAACACCCCCAAGTCCTTCTCCTCAGGGCTGCTCTGAATCTCTTCTCTGCCCAACGTGTAGCTCTGCATGGGATTGCCCTGACCCAGGTGTTATAGTTTGGAGGATTTAAAGGAAGGGATATGAGATGGTCTTCCCAGGAGAAAAGGGCATATAATTTCTGTCCTTGGTGACCTGAGCTGTTTGATAGAGAATTGTGTTCTTCATGAGACTGTGTGCTTGCAACACTATCTACACAAGGTTTCTTTTCATATGCTTAAGGAGTGAGTTGGTCTGGTGCTGAGGGACAAGTATAGACCATTCAAGCTCAAGAGTAATCAAGCAAGAAGCCCAGCAAAGTTTCAGAGAGCCTGCAGGTTTGAATAAGGAGCTTCTCACTAAACTGAAAAGTAGAAAGGAATCACGCAAAAGTGGTAGTAGGATCAGATCAGCCAGAGGACAGAGACACTGCCCAGGCATGCAGGAATGGGGTTAGAAAAGGCAAAGCCCACCTGGAGCTGAATCTTGGCAAGAGATGTCACAGGCAACAAGAAAAGCTTCTTCAGGTGTATTGTAAGCAAAGGGAAGGCTAGGAAAAAATATGGGTCTTCCACTGCATGGGAATGGGGTCCTAGTGGCAAAGGATGTGGAAAAGGCCATCAGAAGTTCCAGGCCCCTGAGAGCAATGGAAAAGTCTGGAGCAAGGAAGACTTGGAGGAGGAGAGGGAGGACCAGACTAGGGAACATAAAATAAATTGGACATGTACAAGTCATCAACTTCATTAAGTTCAACAAAGGAAAGTGCAAATTCCTATACCTTGGGCAGAAAAACCTCAGTTGCCAACATAGGCTGGGGACTACCCAGCTGGAAAGCAGCTTTGCAAAAAAGGACCTGGGGTTCCTGTTGAACACTATGTTGAACATAAGCCAGCAGCTTCTCTTGCAGCAAAAGCAGACTATGGTATCTTGGGCTGCATTAGACAAAGTATTGCCAGCAGGTAAAGGGATGTGATCCTTCCTCTCCACTTTGCACTGGTGAAGACACACTAGGAGTACTGTGTCCAGTTCTGCGTTCCTTAGTACGAAAGAGACATGGACATATTGGAGAGAGTCCAATGAAGGATTGTGAAGATGATGAAGAGTCTGGAATGTCTCTCCCATGAGGAAAGGCTGATAGAGCTGGGACAGTTCAGCCTGGAGAAGACTGAGTAGGAATCTGATCAATGTATTTAAATACCTGAAGGGAGGGTACAAAGAAGAAGGAGCCAGGTTCTTTTCAGTGGTGCCCAGTGATAGGATGAGAGGCAATGGGCACAAACTGAAACACGGGAGGTTCCTTTCGAATAACAGGAAACACTTTTTTCACTGTGATGATAGCTGAGTACTGACACAGGATGTTCAGCAGTGCTGTTGACTCTTCATCCTTGGACATACTGAAAACCTGACTGAGTACAGCCCTGAATATCCTGCTACAGCTGACCCTGGTCAGAGCAGAGCATTAAATTGGATGATCTTCAGGGGAGCGTCCTGGCATCAGCCATTCTGTGATAGACTAGGCCATTACATGAAGCCTGGGATCTACTGTGGGCTACTCTTTGCATGAAAAAGTTCACAGCAGGGGTTTCGGTAGCTTTTTCATTTTCATGTAGGTAAAATCACAGAGCTTTATTTGACATCACTTCTGGAAAATACTTACCTGTGTGAGGAAAAAAAAAAGAGCATAAGTATGATTATTGTCATAATTATCCATAGAGAAATTATTTGCATAATTAATTTTATGTACATATGCAACAAAGACAATTTACTGTGAAACATTTTATTAGGTTCTGTCAACAGCAATGAAAAGTTTTATTCCATTTCATTGTAGTTCAAAAATACTCCTAAGGGTGCTGTTTCTAATTTCCTGTCTACGAAACCAATTGTGCTATTAGGAAAAACAAAATCCTCTATTGTTTTTAGGAGCAATATTCAAGTTTTATAATGATTATTTCTTGGGAGATATACACAGACATTGAAATAGAAGATATAAGTCAAGTGATATATAAATCTCCAGAATTAAATCCTGAAAGCATTTTCAATGTGATGTTTGCAGTGACACATAGTTTATTGGTGTTCCTAACCTTGTGACACCCTTTTAGTTACATTTATGATTAACAGTGATTTTAGCCATATTTTTAGCAGCATTTTATTTAGAAAGTTTGCAATGAAAATAGTACTTTCTTGGAAAATATATCAGCTCTTCTGTTAACATAAAGTAATACTGATATAACATAAATGTAATTATTTTTGTTAATTAAATCCTAGACTTAAGAGAGAGAATGACTAAGACATTCTCAAGATTAGTGCAATTGCCTGGACCACAAAAGAATGGAATTGATCTCACCATATCATCAAAGTGGAAAATTGTTTCTTCTGTGTATTTTCTACTGTGTAAATTAAATGCCTGTATTAAAACAGCACATTACCATTTGCATACAGGGTAAACAGGATATGTATTGTATATATGATGTAGTCAGTTTAACAGTGAAGTGCACATATAGTGGATATCTATCTGATTAGATATTTAAGTAATGTTTGGTTTTATTTCTAGTACAGTTCTTCTTGGGAGCTAAGTGCACTCAATTGAAGTTTATTTGCTGCTTGAGTCCCTCTAAAGAGTAATTTCTTAGAGAGTGCCTATGAGCTATCCAGGCAAAAAGAAAGCATTAGTCAGTGTCAAAAATGTTACATGGTAGAGTGTTATTTGTCTAACAACTATGTTGGTGTTTATTTTGGGTGCGTTGTTTGTATTTAGGCTATGTTTTGTGTTTATTACCATGTTTTGTCCTCATGACTGATTTGCTTTGTGATGTGTCTAGGTCAGAATCTTTCAAAGACCATTATGAAGGATACCAGTTTAGTTCAATACCATTTCATTTGTAAGAATTTCTTTTTCTACAATGTCACTTGAATGTCTTCTAAAAGCTGATGAATGTTTTTGAATGTCTTCTAAAAGCTGATGAATGTTTTATTGACCTCATGAGTATTCAAATTGTGTACACCTTTGATTTTTCCATAGTAGCTTTAGAAAGTGCCCTTATAAGTGGAGAGGAAATGAACAGTAAATTGACCCTCTGCCTCTTGCTTCTTTTTTTTTCTTTTGGTTTTTCTACTCTCGCCTTTCAGGACATGGTTATGGTTTAAATCCAGTCAGCAGCCAAGTGCCATGCAGCCACTCACTCAATGAAGCACATCTTTAAGTGTGAATATATGCTAGGGTCCTGTGAATTCCATGAGTTGTGTATGTGTCTGAGTGCTTGTGTAGTGTATGATAAATGTAAGCCATAATTACAATAAAACACCCAAAACCCCACCCAAAGCTGATCTTATAAAAGAATACCCCTAAAAGTGATCAATAAATGGTCAAATTTGCAGACTTTCAAATACACATCCTACCAACAGAATGATGAGCTTGATACTCATTGCTGGCTAGCAGATCTGAACTTGTGTCACTGAGTCATCTGAGACAGAAATGTCCCATCTGGAGGCTCTATTTTGCTCAAGTCCTAATAAAGCTAATTAAAACTGTAATACTTTGGACAAAAATGCTGATAATATTTTTCTCCTTGTTGCATTGTGGAAGCTTCTTATCTTGGGATAATTTGTCCAAAGGAATAGTTACTTTAAAAAAGGGTTCTACTTTATGTTTCTGAAGGCTCATGAGACTGAGTCATGTATGACTGGGACAAGCAAAAGTGTTGTAAGTTTCAGTTTTGAGTATGATAATGCACACCTTCTATAAAAACCAAACCATCCAAAGCCACCACCACCAAATTTTTGTGGCTGTATTAATATCAAATTGATTATGACTTTCACAGGAACCATCCATTTTAGCCTGGAATATTCCCTGCCTACTCTGCTAAACAAAGTCAGAATAATAAACACTCTCTCACAAGACTTGTAGTGTTAAAAGCTCTACTTTTGCAGACATGTAAAACTCCAAACAAGAGCAGATAAAAAAGGCTTCAAGAAGCTGATGACAAGCCTAAAAACCAAAGAAAAAGAGACAGGGCAAGAAACAGTAGTGTTGGGGTAAGTGTCTTATGGCAGAGCCCAGAGGATCCTTGCTAATAGCAGAAAGTCTAGAGATATATCCAGCTGACAGGTGTTAGAGGGTTTTTCCTGTTTGGAAAGCAGGAATAACAAAAAAAATGTACTTTTCAGCTCCATTTTCTGAAGTTGGAGCTTATAGATCCTAACTCCCAGCCTTACACTCTCCAAAGTCTCACATTACTTTTTGCTCCAGAGTCACAGAGGCACAAGAATATAGGAGAAAAGGTAGTAGAAACGTGAGTAATTGAGCGAAAGAGATGTGATATCTCTCAGTTCATTTAGAAAAACAAATTATTTTAATTGCAAGTCTGACAGATCTTTATAGAGTGCATGAAAATATAGGCCTGGAGATTTTTTTTTTAGGTTGGCCTACAGGGGTTCATTCTCATCTTTGCTGAATAGTTCACTGAAGCTCTAATTGAAACATTTAATTTGGTACTCCATAAAAATACCTCAAAATGCATTTTATCACAGTACTAGCACATTTTAAATGTTACTTATTACAAGGAGGAAAAATTGATTTTTACTTCAGAGGTGCCAGAAGGAAGCTAATTAACAAAATGCACACTGCATACATGAAGTCAGTTTTGATTATGCACTGAGATTTTCAGTGTGAAATGACAGTGTATTTTTTCATTGTTTATTAATTCTCTTTTAATAGCGTGACGGAATATCTGTACATATCTACATGTACATAATATTGTGAACTCTTCACATAGCAGGTATTAATTCAAAACTCAAATGAAGGAATCAAAGACAACTATACCATAAATCAAGGGTAGATTGAAGAAAACTGAAGCTACATAAAATCTCATTTTCTTTTTTTTTGTGCATGTAATAAAATGGCTTTGAAGGAATTCTCGGTTATGTCTGACATTTCCAGTGATGAATGCTGGTGTTCACTGGGGCATACTAATAGGGAAAACAAGGAACAATTGAATGTCTTGAAGGAAAATGAGGGTCATTTTTAAGATATGCATACAGGAGTCTTAGCCACTAATAAATGCAGCTTGTGTTACTCAAGGTTGATAAGAAGATGAAGTGGCATATGTCTGTGAAAGAATCTGCAGAAGTTAAATCCTTCTTCTGCATGAAAATCTCTGGCTACTTTTTCTCTCTCCTAAAATTGCCACAAAGAGTCAGATACTGTTCTTTCTCAACCTGCTCTGCAAGCCCAAGAGTGAAGTTTATTTAAGTCAAGAGCCCGACAAGGCAGTGGGATTGTGGGGCACTGTAAGCACACAGGGCATCACTTGAAGGTGGTACACAAGAAAGCCATTGTCAGAGTTGTTGAGAAATACCCTGGAGACAGGTCAGGAGGAATGAATGCAGCTCGCTCAGCAGCTTACTCCATCAAACCACTTCATTGTCAGTGTTGTCCTGTGAAGTGGTGATGGCTCAGTTATTCTTGGGGAAAATAATGTTTTTATTCTTTTTTCAGTATAGCAAGTTATTAGTATTCCTTTTTTTAGAATTAACAGGTAATTAATGATGTAGAGATATTTTCATTCTGCTGTTGCAGTTAAGATTTACTTAATCAAGTGTGAATTTTCTGTGGGTTTTAATAAATTGTAACAATAAATGTTTGCCCAACTTATGAGCCATTATTAGAGAGAAAGAAAAAAGTCATCAGCTTAAGCAGAAGGAAGCTACAATTGTATATTTTATGAGTATTAACAAAACTGCTTGGATTAAAATAACCTAATGAAGCTGTTTAAAAGGTGAGGGTAACATAAAAATGAATGCTTCCATTCTAAATTGAAAATAGCAAGCAAAACGTCAAATTTTCCATAAAATATTGGCTTGGGACTGTATAATTAGGTGATTTTTTATAAATTGCTACATAATTTTGATATGGTCAGGAATATTCCCAAGCCTTCAGAACTCATATTCTTGCTATTATTATACTTGAATTTCTCTCATGTATTCTGGTGAGAGCAATATTTCTCTGCTCTAATATAAGAAATAAAATGAAGCTCACAGAAGTGGCTGTGATCAAAAGACATAATTAATTCATGCATTAAAACTTAAATATTAAGAGTGCCAGATTTTTTTATTTTTCAGTAGTTTATTTTAGTTAGCACCAAATAAGTGAAGGTTAATAGGGCAAATTACTGGGGAAAATATAGATGGTAGGGCATTAGTTAAATGGAACTCTTCTGTGGGCAGAAGAATCATGGAAGGGAGGGTACAGGGAGAGAGAGATTAAAATCTGGGAGTTGCATTCTTGGTTAAATGTGAAACCAAATTATGTTGTACTCTTATAAGCAATCCAGTCTTAAAAAAGTTGAAAGTATTGGAATGGTTCCTAAAATTCAAGCAGTAAAAGGAACCAGTAGCACCACAATGGCACAAGGGAGAAGTTGAAATTGTTAGACATCTAAAATCCAAAAGATGGGTCTATTTTTAACAAAATAAAAGATCATTTAGTCTTGGAGAAGTTGCATAGAGAGAGAAAAGACTTACGACTCCCTGACCCTGGTCAGATCGTGCCATCCATTCTTTTGTGCGTAGTTCCCGCGAAGATAATAGATCAAGATAAAGGCACTTGAGTTTTTAAGACTGCCTTTTTAGAAGTACTTTCACCTTTGAAGATCTCCAGTATTAAAAACCATTTTTCTTTACACTGATGAAAATCTTTCACTGTACACTAGAATTATAAAGTTGCTAAGATGAGTGTAAATCAAAATGATGGAAATAAGTATCTAAGGTAAATGGAAATATTCATAATTATTTTTAAGATGATCTCAGGATCCTAAAGTGAGTCTATTTTTATTGAGAAAAATAACTTCCAAAAGAAAATCCAATATCATTTATATTTCTTAGTACAATAAATGAGCAAGTTTTAAACTACTTCAGTTGTTCATTTGAAGTTCAGCAATAAAATGATGTGCAGAAGACACTACCCTGAACCAGAGACCAAAAAGTCAAAATCTGTGCCTCAGTAACTCAATATAGCAAATCTGAAACATTAGAAAAATTATTTCAAGCATAGCTGGCCTTCTTTTTGAAAACCAGAGGTGGACAAGATAATTTCTTTATTCTGGTTTGGTCTCTGCCCTATGAATTCTTGATGGGATATCAAATGTATCACAAAGTTCCAGTGTAATTTATGCATACTAATGATCCCTCTTTGCAAAAAGCATGATTTCTTCAACAATATTGCTCATCTTTTATTTTTCAAGTCATGTCTGGAAGTTTTTTTTCTGCTAGCACTTTTTAATATATCTGAGAGTTGTACAACATCTTTTCATTTGAGCATTGCTCTAGCAACTCCCAAAGAGGTAATAATGCACAGCAGCCCTGTATCGTGGGATGGCTTGGAACTGGATGCACTTGGAACACTGTCTTCTCACTGAAACACCGTGTTCTCCCAGAGCCTCTGTTGATGTTGTGTAACCCAGCCTATAAACCCCTTCAACTTAAACAGGAGGGTTTTTTCTCACACTGCTATTAGCTGATTGTTCCGTCATTTTTTCTATCCTAAAATAAGGCTTCTTAGCATTAATATCTATTTTTTTTTTCCTCCACAACAAGTTTATACCCATTTAGTAGTCTTCTAGCATTGCCCTTTAGTTCAAATAGTTCTTACCTTCCCTGGTGATTTAGAGAGAAGTCATAATGACTCTCAGCTACCACTTTGCAATGCGGTACTCCCTACTTCATTTTCTTCCTTGTGGGAACTGAAACAGCAAAATTTAATGCTACATTCCAGGGAAATGCCTCGAGGCTGGCAGACCCTGGCTTCAGGTCCAGGTGAGCTCACCAATGTACAGTTATACATTATGTAATTAGGTCAGCTGAAAATTTTTGCATGTTCCTTTTTTTTCTTTTTATGTTTTCATACCCAAACTGGTGACTCAAACACAATTTGTGACTATTACTAAACTCAGGCCTTTACCTTTCTCCATTGGTCCTAAGCTGGTTTTTAGCACAGCAGCTTTTGGTTTTGATCCCATTTCCAGCCCTCCCAATCCTCAGGATGTTCCAACTATGCCATTTGGATATATGCTGCATATGATATGCATATATGTTTGTACCTGTTGCATATGAACGGTAAGCTTCCAAATTTCACACTGTGACCTTTTGTGCCAAAGTCTTTTGTGAAAATGTCCAACAAGACTGGGTATTCAACTGGTTCTTCCTGTCCAGGCTCTGAGGACACCAAGATGCTGAGGTCTCTGGCCTCCTCCAGGGTCTCCCCACACCCCGTCCATGGCCCCAGGCCACATTTCACCCCCCAGGGCCATCCCTCCCTACTCTACACCTGTCTGCACCAGCTTCCAGCTCCCCACAGTCATGCACTGGACCTCCAAGCTGGGCTCAGTTCTGGGGCCACATCCTGCCATGGCCCCACCTGGGGCCAAAACCCAGCTCATTGCCCAGTGTGTCACTGGCCCCTGGGAGTCCCCAGTCTGTGTAGAACCCTGACTCTTCCCTCATACTGTCTTTCTTGCTATGTAATTGCTTCTGGTACAATCATAATGGCTGGTTTCCTACCCACTTATCTCTGTTTTATCTAAGAATTTCCACCAGCATCTGCAAAGATATGAGTTTTATAATGCAGTTTGCTTTGAGGTTTACTTTGGTGTAAAAGAGTGTGCCACCTTTCTGTCATCAGAGAATAAATACTAGCTACCAGTTTTACACTGGATAGCTATTAGTGACAGAGAAAGAGCTGCTGCAAATGAACTTTCAAGAAGACATCATAACTAAAACCTTTTATGCCAGAGAGCTGCCAGAATCTTTTCCTGTCAGCAAAACAGTAAAGCAATATTGTGTTAGTCAAAAATATGCTCTTGATGCATTTAACTCCTGAGTCTCTCTGGAAGTGCAGTTCAAAATTGCTGATGTGATTGGTGTTTGACAGGCCATTGCTGAACCTTCTGTTATTTCTTGTCATTCTTCTCTTATGGATTATGGCACTGAGCTTGGTGGAAGCTGAGAAAACTAATCTCCTTACTACAAAATTACACTCAATATCAGATGCCCAACAAGAATATACAGGGTTTGTGCATTCCAGGGATTTGTAACAATTCTATGAGCATAACTAAAAAAAAATGCAAGACATGGAAAAGTCAGTGTTGGAGTATTTGCACATAATATTGGCTATTCCAGCCAGAAAATATTCAGTGTTTTAAAAGTCAAAAAAAAATTGTTATCAGAAAGTTCAGACACACAGTTCTATAAGCACTGCCAAGCTAAGTAGAAAAATGACCTGCAAAAGGCCAGTAAATTGGAGTTGGAATAATATGAACGTGTTTTCTGCCAGCTTAACAATTACTATTTCCAATATGTTCTCTTATCAGTGTACCTAAAGTAATTCAAGGGCCATCATAAAGTGCTGGGCACCTTGATTTTACTGAAGACATTCAAATGTGAGGTGAAAGTGCAAGGTTCATGTCTTGAGATGTTCAGGGACTCAATTATGGAAGGATTTATTTAATTTGGCTTTAGCCATCTAAAAGTTCTCTTTAAGTATCTCATCTACTGTATCTGTATTTGATGGTGAGAAAGTACTCAAGGGAGTTTTTGTTCGAATCACATCAGAAATCAGTCTTGGCACTCAAGTGAATGTTTTTTCTTAAGGGTAAAGGGAGACCAAACGGATATTAACTTGTGTACCTACACCTTTCTGGGGTAATATTAGGTCAGAAAAATCATGCATCTTCCTGAATATGAAGATACTCCTTGTTGCCTGTTCCATGCTAACCCTTTCAGTATTACCACAGTTTATCCGAGATGATGATGGTGACAGTGTAAGTGTGTTTCATGGAAAGAAACATAAAGAATGGCTAAATTATATAAAATACATAAATGAAGATATGAAGACCTTTAATAATGCATAACAGAACTGAAATGTGGTGCAAAGCATTTCATTTTCTGGAGAATGGATTGTATTTCCAAAAGCAACATCATAGGAGAGAAAAATCACGACTCCAAAAGATCCTTTGCAAAGCTTTATCTATCATAGGCTGTTATGGACCATGTATGTAATGAACAAGTTATATGTTTGGACCTCAGTTACCTCAGCCTCAACAGGCTGATGCAGTACTAGGGCTACAGTTCAGCAAGGAACTTGAACGAACTGAAATAGATAACTCTGTGCAGTTGTGTGATAAAATTCAACATATGTTTTAATATGTATTGCATGAAGGCTTTTAGGCATACAGTATTTCTGACTCTTAGGACAAGATAAAATAGTTCTTCTTGTCTGTGCCTGTGGGATAGTTTCTGTCTTGTGTTTGGGATATGAGGGCAGCATTTCAACATTACCTTGCAGTGTGTCTTCGTACAGTAGGGGAAGTCATAAGCACTATAGGACTGTTAAAGAATAGAAAATGAAAGAAGTGCAGATAATACTTTGGTTTCTCCAAGAAGAATTGGGGTCACCCTCACTTGCAGGCTTTTCCTGTTTGGTGTGAAGCTTAAAACATAAAGATTGTGGGCATACTTCAGTTTCATTTTGAAAAAAAAACCCAAAAAGGCATTGGTCCTACAGCTTTACTGCATTACATTAGATTATTGTCCAGGTTAATAGCAAGCTGAGTGATATACACTGTTCAGTGGGAAAGCCAGGTAATACTGATTGTATGAGCTGAGTTATGCAGGCAGCCTGACCACTGGAGCACAGAGAGCATAGTGCAGAGAAATTGAAATGGCTCCACAGGAATCAAATCCAACATAGAATCATAGAAACATATAATCATTTATCTTGGAAAAGACCTTTAAGATCATCAAGTCTGACCATTAACCTAGCGCTGCCAAGTTCAGAACTAAACCATGGCCAGAAGCACCTCATCTACATATTTTTTAAATACCTTCAGAGATGGTGACTCAACCATTTCCCTGGGCAGTCAGTGCCAATGACTGACAATCCTTTAAATAAAGAAATTTTTCCTAATAACCAGTCTAAATCTTGCGTGGCACAACTTGAGGCCATTTCCTCTTGTCCTATCACTTGTTACTTGGCAGAAGAGAGTGGCACCCATCTTGCTACAACCTCATTTCAGGTAGCTGTAGATAGTGATAAGGCCTCTTCTGGGCCTCTTTTTCTCCAGACTAAACAGCCCCAGTTCCCTCACCAGTTCTTTGTAAGACTTGTGCTCTAGAGCCTTCACCGGCTTCATTGCCCTTGTTTGGACATACTCCAGCGCATCAATGTCTTTATTGTAGTGAGGGGTCCAAAATGGAAACATAAGAAGACAAAAATGTGGTCTTAACCACCTGGGCACACTGCTGGCTCATATCCAGCCAGCTGTTGACCAACACCTCCAGACCTTTTTCCCCTGGGCAGCTTTCCAGTCACTCTTTCCCAAGCCTGTAGTGTTGCATGGGGTTGTGACCCAAGCGCAGGACCTTGGACTGAGACTTGTTGAATCTCATACAACTGGTCTCAGGCCATTGATGCAGCCTGTCCAGATACCCCTGTAGAGCCTTCCTACCCTCCAGCAGACCAACACTCCCACCCAACTTGGTGTCATCTGAAAACTTACTGAGGCTGCACTCAAACTAGTCTCCCAGATCATTGATAGAGATATTAAAGAACTGGCCCCAATACTGAGTCCTGGGGAACACCACTTGTGACCTCTCACCAATGGGATTTATTTCCATTCGCCACCACTCTGTGGACATCCAGCCAGTTTTTTACCCAGCAAAGACTGTGTCTGACCAAGCCATGAGCGGACAGTTTCTCCAGGACAATGCTGCAGGAAATGATGTCAAAGGGTTTACTAAAGTCTGAGTAACAACATCCACAACATTTTGCTTGTCCGTTGAGTCACCTCACCATAGAAGGAGATCAGGTTAGTCAAGCAGCACCCACCTTTCATAAACCCACACTGACTGGGCCTGATCACCTGATTCTCCTGTACATGCTGCGGGATGACACTCAAGTTGATCTACTCCATTACCTTCTCAGGCACTGAGATCTGACTGAGGCCTGTGTTTCCCTGGATCCTTCTTCTAGCCCTCTTGTAGATGGGCATCACATTTGCTAACATTCAGTCAACTGAGACCTCCCCAGTTAGCCAGAACTGCTGATAAATGATGGAAAGTTGCTTGGTGAGTACTTCCGTTGGATCTACTCAGTACCATCTGTTCCCTCAGTACACTTGGGTGGATCTCATGCAGCCCCACTTGTGTGTTTATGGTTTCAGAAGTCAGCACTGAGCTATAGTTGGTGAGCTTTGCTTGAGCTCAGTGCAATGTGTATCTGATTGTTTTAGTGTCTCTTTAAATGTACTTCCTATCATTTCCTGCATAGAAAAGTTAACTAAATCTACATAGAACCACCTCAGTGCAGACTACATACTTCAGAAAATCAGACTTACTCCTTCTGGGCTGAAGCTGCATCTGGAATCAGTATAGCCAATTTTTTGCAGTGCTGCATCTGAACAGCACATGATCTTGCAGATCAAACATACATGTAGCTTAGCTTCAATGTCTTTCTGTAATGTAAATAATAAAACTCCACTGGTATTCCTCTCAGGTTTATATAGCTGCCTACTGCTAAGAAAATTGCCTTGAACATTATTCTGACAGTGCAGCCAGTTGAATTCTGTTTTACAGATATTTTCCATCCTAGATATCTAACAGACAGGTCAAAGACACCAACGACATCACATCCTCTCCCTAAAGACTTCACATGTTAGTGTTATTTCACTGAAGAATGTTTTAAAATTGTTTAGCCTAATCTGTTTCACTTGGAATTGACCGAAAACACCAGGAAGAAGATCTCTTCTGAAGCAAAATTGGACACTTCTAGAATTTGTGAAAGATTAGTATAGGTTTGCTTTCACTTCTTCTGTGCAAAAAAATGACAGTACTTCAGAGGAGTCTGAGATTTGTATGACAGTCAGCATTGTGTCAGATTATATGGCAGAAAGAAGGAAAGGTACTCCAAGTGAAGGATCTCATGCTGACATCCATGTGATCCAGTCATTCATCAGCAACTTCATCTGTGTGAGTGACTGCTGCCTGCAGATTCTGCAGCATCCAGTAACTTGTCTAGTAGGATGGTATCACACAATACCCTGACTTCTACTTGCAAGCTTCAGTGGTGTCCCCAGCTCCTTTCTGAATGGTGACTAACTGAAACTGAGTAAGAGAGAAATCCCCTTTCGCAGAAGTCCTCCATAATGCAAAATGTTTCTTCCATGCATATACATATAGACCAGGTACAGTCTGATTCTTTGTTGTTTGAGATGAATCTACTTTGACACTTTACATGCAGATTGTTCTCCTGTAGATTGCCTCGCTGAGTAGAATAAGTTTTTTCTTTGTATTTGAAACATGTTGGCATTGCCAAATAAGGAAAATTTGAGTCTTTTCATTTTAATTTTGCAATCTATAAGGAATGGACAATCATGAATGAATACTGGATGCCAGAGAGGGACTCTTCATCAGGTGCTGCAGCAATAGGACAGTAGGGGAAATGGGTTTAAACTTCAACAGGGAAAGTTCAGGTTAGAGATAAGGAAGAAGTTGTTTACTGAGAGTGGTGAGGCGTTGGAACAGGTTGCCCAGAGACGTGGCAAATACTTCATTGCTGTCAGCGTTCAAAGCCAGATTGGACAGAGTCTTGGGCGACATGATCTAGTGTGAGGCATCCTTGCCCATGGCAAGAGGGTTTCTACATTGTATTTTATATTTATATAATATATTTCTGCATTATATCCCACACTTCAGTGCAATTAGACATTATATTATCAGTGATAGACAACTTGTAGCTTATCCTTACCATTGTTTTGAAAGAAAGTGTGAGATGCTAGATTAAGTTGACTCATTAGATATGAGAAGAAGAAGCTACAAAGATTTTTCATTCTACAAAAGTATCTCCAGAAGCTACTGGAAGACACTTCTTTGATACTGTCCTGTCCACTTGCTTTGTGGAATGTATGGAAAAATTCTCTGTAATATTTGTCTGTGAAACACTATCTCTCAGCCAAGGGACATGTTTCTTACCAGAACTGTGCTGACTGGGATTGTCTCCAGAGACTTAAATGCTGATGAACAAGCTCCTCTAGGCAGTCTGAAAAGACTCAGTAAAGCAGCTGTGAGAATAGACTCAAAGGGGAAAAAAATCTTTCCAAAGGTCATCGCACTATATGGTGGAATCAGTGAGCCACAGAAAATAACTCCTATGCAAGCAACAGAGCAAGCAAAACACTTTGAACAACTCTAGGAATGGAGAATTTGGGAGATAATACAGAGGAGAACAGGAAGAAATATAACATTGCTTACTGACAGTATCAGATACAGATGATGTTATTAAAGTGAGAATAAAAGACAGAACTCCCTCAGGAATCTTTCCTGAAGAAATATTATTCCTTCATTCCTTTTACTCCTTAGGTAAAGAGGAAGAAATAATAATTCATAGAAACGCTAGATTTTTATTTTTTTTTTTTTTTGCTTGCTGGGAGATAGTAAGGATTAAAAGGCTTTTTTTGATTTTATAGAAATAATTTTATTAAGTGTATTATCAAAAATAAACCTATTATTTCTAGCATCAAGAAGATTCTTTTCCTGAAATTCTCAACTGACAAACCTCCATCCTGCAGTTAAATACTATGTAAAGAAGCAGTATTCTATCACCTGTTTCAATCCGATAAATAATTTCTTTCACTAGTTCTTTAAATTACAAATACACAGGGCAGGTGAAGCATTTACATTATTGATTTACCTAAAATTTAATGTTGTGACTTACAAAATGCAGCATATTTATAGGATTTAATCCTAGCCTATCCTGTGTCCCAGAAACATAATTTCTCACAAGGAAAATACAGTATTACTTAGATAGTGCTATTTGAAAAAAAATCCTTGGATAGTGTAAATGATATTGCTATCTTTCCTTTAGCAAGCCAATTTGCACCAAATGAAAATATTTGCTCTTTCAAATGTCTCTCACAGACAGTAGCAACTATCAATCTTTCAACTGATGTGATTATGCATACTTCTGAAAGTAGTCTATCAGCCCTTGAGAAACTTGCAGTCTTTGTAATTTCCAGATGAAAATCCAAATTAGTAAATCAAAAGGAAAATATTTCTAGTTACTGTTTTACTGCCAAATGCAAATTTTTGCATTATTTGATTTGCAAGGATGGTATAATGACCACCCTAAGGATTTTTTTAGTAATACTTGTTCAAGAAGAATGAATATTTCTCATTCATTTAAAAAATATCATGCTTGAAAAATCCTCACTAATTTCGTAACAGATGTTTTTATGAGATAGTATTCCTTGGATAGCTGTTTATGTACCTTACATTTAACTTTTACATAGGTGGTTAATTAAAAAACACATCCATGGCAATTGTGGAAAGAGATAAACAGTACTTTGTTTACAAAATAAAGTATCCAGACAACTTTGCAGAGATCATTATAAATCACCCAACTAGCCATCTAGCTAACTTCTTGCAGATGCTGATGAATAACTGGCTTAATTTTTGCTACCTTTGTCTCAAATTTAGAAAGTTTTAATACTTTCAGTCTTGTATACGTTTGGTATCTTCTTGATTTATAATAGTATTTGATAGAATCTTTCTCTGCATTTTAGACATTTCAGGAAGATGGTTTTAAACCCAGAAATCTTTAATAATTTGATCTGGTAAGGATCTTTCTTTACCTCCTGCATTAAATACAGAAGACTGTCAGTTTGAAAAGATTTAATAGACTTATTCTTGGGCTTTATTTTCATGATGTCTGTATTTAGCAGCTAATGAGCTGCTGGGCTGTAATGCTGGAATTTTGGTCATAAATGTTTCTAGACATCTCACTTCATAGCCTTAAGGACTAGACTTTGATTTTACAACTTTTGTCATTTCTTGGGTTTGCAGTGGTGCGCCATCATTGTCGTCCAGTAGAGAGCAAAGATTAAGAAGCAGTAGGAAAAGTTGCTTTCTATTTCTGTATTCTATTGTATCTATTGCTCCTCATAGATTAAATACTGTCCAAGAATTGTTACACAGACTTTTAGATTGCTAATCTTAACAAACCTCTTGGCTATGATACTCATCACACAATAACATTGGAAGTTTTACGATGGCATAGACATCTACAAGATATATTACCTGAAATCATGATTTAGTTGATTACTTTATGTTTTGGTTATAGATTTTGATAAAAGCATATATTTATTGATTTATGAACTTGTTTCTTGAATATAATAGATGAATTTCTTGAAGATAAGAGGTATTAGTGTCTTTAAAACATTATTCACACATCCCACATTGGAATGGAGAAACCTTTCACATTTTAGTATTTTTATGCTACATGCATCAGCTGCCTGAAAAGATCCTGAAAAAGGCTTTGTATATCTCTTTATGGCATAATTATTTTTTCTAAGCTAGAATCTACCTAAGGACACCCATACATGGAAGTGACTGGTGTGTTTTTGCATTCAACAGAAAGGACATGAGTTGGTTTCTAGGCACCATCTGGAGACTTCTCATTTCCTTATGCCCCTATTGCGTGTAAAGTTCCAGTCCTGATAGTATTAAACAGCAAAACAACAGTACTTGCTAGTGAACTGGCTTTATTGTAATCAGTGAAATATTTAGCAAATGAAATTTGAATATTTGCTTTGTCACAGAAACTGGCAACACACACTTTCACTAATGGAATACTAAAATCTTTCATTAATTTAATTCTGTATTTATACCTTTGATGGCCAATCCATCTTTTTCACGCTTTCAAGTATCTCACAAATATATGCATTCTGTAACAACATCTGAAAATTCAAGAACTGGGAAGTGGAACCAAATGTCTGTCAGAAACATGTCATTAGTGTTCCAAACAGAATTGCTGAGGCATCTTTTCGATTTGTCTTAATATAACCTGGAATTGCAAGGGTAAGAAAATTATAAGTACTGGGAGAACAAAGTAATCTGACATTTATTTAGATGGTGCAGATGTGGTTTTGGGTGATGTTTTGTTCAAGATTATACTTGTTTCATCTGGGTAGATTGAAATGGATGCACTCAACATGTTGTTATGTCTTTATTTTCTCTCTTAGTCTCTACAGAACAGTACCAACTATTTTCCTTGTTTCAGAAATCCAGTATTAATAGAACTTTAAGCAACTCAGCTGTTCATCTAGTTACAGTTCTGGTGCTGAACAAATCTGGATGAATGACTAAAAACTGAAACTTGACCCGTAGGGGTAATTTGTCTGAGAAAAGGACATGGGTATATATGCATGAAGTTATAACTTAATTTTTCACATGTTAAAAGTACTTAGAGCTGCTTGGAAGCAGCGCAAAGCAGAGACAATTTGTTAAAGACAGTAGACACAATATAGATAATGGTCAGGTACTATAAACACCTAAAAAAGAAGGAAAGCAATTTTACTGTGACTTCTTCCACACTCATTTAGTAGCATTATTAATATCATTAATTGCATTCATTATCTAATTGTAAAATACTTTGTAATTAAATTTTCTATGTTCATGCAAAATAATCCATGCTGCCTTGTTGCCCACGGGAAACACTTTTTTCTTTTTCAAACAAAGGCACAAGTTTGCCTGTTCTGTGTAAGATGTTTCATTTTCTTTCTCTTTTTTAAGCTGTATTTTCTACCATCAATTGTTTTGAAGGTTAATGAACTGCAAGCTAGTTTGCCCTTGTGATTCCCAAAAATCTAACATCGGTGGATTCTCCCATTATGTGAAATATTGTGGCAAAGTAGAGGTAAAATAGTGGCCATGCGTGGAAAACACGTAGAATGCTTCTGCATGTGTGGGTTTCTAATGTTAGCTACAAGTTAAAGGCATTGATTAACACATTTGCAATTGACTCAACTTGTAATTACTTTCCTTCTCCAGAAAGACTCAATTTTAAGGGCAATGATAGTATGAAACACTGTGGTTAATTGTGTGTTACAGCTCCTAAAATTATGTACACCATTATTTGAAGGCCTTGCAATGTCCATGCACAAGCCAAATAAATTAAAAATAAAGGCATCTTATTAATAATGATTTTTTTTTTTACATTTGACATAGTCTTTTGTGTTGCATGAAAATATAGACACACAGCTGTTAATTGACACCATAAGTAATAATCCTTTGATTACAGTCGCTAAAGGCTGTCCTTTAATAGATTTTACTTGTCACTTTTAATTCTTTTTAATCTTTGTCTGCATTTCATTAGAACGGCTTCATCATTCTTATGGCCCTCCTGCCATTATTCTGATTGAGTTAATGGTTGTTGTCGTATGACTTAGCTCTGGTATAAAATATAATAGTGTTATATTTATAGGCTACAGGGGCATTTTTAAGATGATTGCTTTGTCAATCAGCTTTTCTCTTTTTATATAGTGTGCTATTGTAAATGGAGTGCTGTGTTTTGCTCTTGTTTGCCTGGTAGGTACTCTGAGCAAAGCTTCTGTCTTAATCTTCCATGACTTAATCTACGCATAAAATTCAATGACCAGTTGGTGAGAGAGCTAGAAAACGTCTGTTGCAATTTTCTGTCCTGCTTTTCAGATGCAATTTTGGCTGTCTTTTTTAAAGCTACATGCCTGCACTGCAATTTTCCTAACAGATGATACAGGTACTTTTATATTATTCAAAAACTTACCTGAGGTCTTGTAGTGCAGCTCTTAAAATGGATTTGTTACTATCTTGTACTCTCAACTACAGCTATATAGGTGTGTTATTTAGGTCTTCATGCTTTTTACTTACCTTTGGAGAAGGAGTCTGATAGATTGCTAGTCATTTAAAGATTATTTAATGGACAAACACCCTTGCTAAATAGCTGTGGAATGTGCCAGGCAGCTCGTGATTACATTTTCAATTATGTAATTTAAAAATTACAGTGGTTGCATATAGAATAATGCTTGGACGGACAAGAATATTTGTCTTCTTAGATTGCAAGAAGCAATATACTATACAATAAATTATTATAGGGAATATGTTAATACTGTATTGATGATTATATCTGTGATTAAAATCTAGCTGTGACACCAAGTCATGCTCAGTATTTGATTACATAATACTCAGCTGGAGAAGAGATGTTATAATTATTATAGGCAACTTTTTATGTATTTTTGAAAATTATCCTGGACCATGACTTTTACAAGAATGAGTTGACCTTGCCTACATGCTAGGAAATGAAGAAGATATGTGGAAAATAGCTCCCTAAATTAATACATTTTTATTTTTGAAATAACTTCAGTGTATCGATTTCATTTCTTCCTTTTCTATGGGGATTTGCTAAAGTGGGATGCAGTTTTCAAAGAACATTAGTACTTATATTTATTGTCTAAAAACTGTTGATGAAGAAGCAGATATGACGATAATATATTCTATCAGTAGATAAGGTTTTCAGGACTGTAAATAGAAATGTAGAGGATTTTTTTAAAAACTTTTTTCTATGAACTAAAAATATGTGTTGTATTTGGGGTAGTCAGAGTTGGTAAACACCTACCTACGTACCTTGTGTTAATGAAATCTATAACAACATTAAGTAGTGTAGAAGAAAAATGCTGTGCCTGTCGATATATATACACACATATGTTTGCTTACGCTCAGTATTCTTGAATTAACTGTTTAATCAAAGAGTGGGGAATTAAGTAAGTTTTGTATCAGTGAAAATTTTTCTTAAGAAACATTTTCAAATGCTATATTATTGTCACATCTTATTCATGTAACAGATACCTGAATATGAGCTTTATTCCTTCCAGTTCTACCATATTAAAATGCAGATGTTAGAGTTTGGTGAATTCAGCAAAAGAATGCTCTTTGCTGAAGTTCCAGATGCAACTAGAGTTGAGTGTTCTAATGAGAGATAGAGGATCAGGAGCAATTGTCTCTGTGATTTTCTCCTGGAACCACCAGAGAACATCCTTGGGGCTGTTTAGCTTTTATATAATTACTATTATTTATATTTGCATTCCTATAGTGCCCAGGAATCCCAGCTGTGAATGAACCCATCTGAGTCCTCCTGTACTATCTCTGCATAAGAATAATCCAGTTTGAAGTCTTTACAGAACAAAGTTCACTTTACATATTCTGCCCCATGCAGATCATTGAGCCCCAGTACAAGATATGCAGAGATTTTTGATAGTAGCAACCTGTTCACTTTTTGAAAAACCTTTCACATCTTAATATTTCCAAAATATTATACCTAGTCTCCAGACTCTTGTGTTCTTTCCCTTTTTCAGTAGCTACAGCAAAATGGCTCGTATCAGCAGTATTATATTGCACAGGAGTCTATATAACAACACTCTGGAGAATGGAGAGATTATACTGGTTCACAGGTGTTCCAATTCTCTTATAACTTTTAACTGTTTACAATATTGTGCCTACTATCAAGCTGTTTTCCAGTTCCAGTATGTCAGCATTTATAGATTAGTGCTTGACTTGGATGTAAGCAGCCTTTCCTGTTTTCAGTACTTACTTAGTTCAGCGTAATTGTCTGTAAGTTGCTTAAAGGTTGGTGCATATGTATGTATTGACTCATATTTCTTTCTCTTCTTCATGGATTTTCATTTTTGGATATTGCCAAACCAAATCAGCAAATTTCGTATGGTATTTTTTTAGTCTGAGTGAAAGGGTAGGAAAGAGCAGATAATGGTTTAATGCAGAACCTATTAAAATAGTGTTCATAGAACCGTAAACATTTACCAGAAACCTACAAGAAAATAAAATGGCTCCCAGAATATTTTAGTGCAGATTTACTCCACTGGTCTGTGTTGTGGTTTAAGCCCAGCCATAAATCGGCCACACAGTTAGTTAGCTCAACCCCCCCTTCCTCCCCCTGCTCCTGGAGTGATGGGGAGAACTGAAAGAATCTAACTCCCACTGGCTGAGATAAGAACAGTCCAGTGACTAAGGTATAACACAAACCACTAATGCTACCACCAATAATAATAATGATAAGGGAAACAACAAGGGAAGAGCATACAACCGCTCACCACTCGCTGACTGATACCAAGCCCATCCCAAGCAGTGATCTAACACTTCTGAGTCCCTGCCCCCAGTTTTTGCATCCTGGGCATGACGTGCTGTGGTATGGAATACCTCTTTGGTCAGTTTGGATCAGGTGTCCTCTCTCTGCTTCCTCCCGGCTTCCCCTCCTCCCTGGCAAAGCATGAGATTCGGAAAGTCCTTGGTCAGACAAAACATTTGAGCAGTAACTAGAAACATAGGTGTTACCAGTGCTGTTCCCAGGCTGAAAGTCGAAACAGCAGCTCTGCACCAACTACTAAGAAGGAGAAAAATGACTGCTACTGCTGAACCCAGGCCAGCATGAAACACTAGAGAAAAAAACCTTATAAATTTAGAAATATTTTGTGAAGGATCCATGCACTCTCAAAAGGTCTGCTGGACTACTGTTATTCTGTATCAAAAAATGTGGACTTGTTGGCAGGGGTGGATGAGTGGCAAAGTACAAGAGATGTAAGAAAGACCAAATGGGCATTTAGAACATACTGGGTAGAGAAATGGAGGCAAAAATTGATATAAGTCAGATTAATTGGAAAAAAAGAAAGAGACACTAAACCAAAAAAACTTAGAAGACAGAACACGTGCAAGTTGAAAATATCAGGATTTTAACTTGATCTTAGCTTGATGATATGAAATGCCCTAAGTCTCCAGCTACCCCAGCAAGAATTGAGCTTTTTTTTTTTTCATCTTTGGTTCAGCACAGTGCTATGGATTATAATTAAAGCTGGACTAAGATAGCAACAAAATTGAATAAATTACTCATTGAAATCTGGCAACATTTTCTAAATAAGTTATTCAATGAAAAATATTCAACTGAAAATAAGTACAATATACACAATATTCTGTTTCTCATAGTTGATCCTTGGCCCATATTTTGTCATGCCTACTAGATTGATTGTCCTAGGTTTAGCAGTAGCAGTCATTTTTCTCCTTCTTAGTAGCTGGTCCAGTGCTGCGTTTTTGGCTTTTGGACTGGGAACAGTGCTGATAACAGCGATGTTTTTAGTTACTGCTCAAAAGTTTTGTCTGACCAAGGGCTTTCTGAGTCTTATGTTCTGCCAGGGAGGAGGGGAAGCCGGGAGGAAGCAGAGGCAAGACACCTGACCCAAACTGACCAAAGAGGTATTCCATACCACAGCACTTCATGCCCAGGATGTAAAAACTAGGGGCAGGGGTCCGGAAGGGTTAGGTTCACCGCTGTGTCGGGCTCGGTATCTGGTGGTGAATGGTTGTATTCTCTTCCCTTGTTATTTCCCTTGTCATTATTATTATTGATGGTGGCAGTAGTGGGTTTGTGTTATACCTTATTTACTGGACTGTTCTTATCTTAACCTGTGGGAGTTGCAATCTTTCAGTTCTCCTCCCCATCCCTCCAGGAGTGGGGGGAAGAAAGAGGTGGGAGTGAGTGAGCAAACTGCATGAGTTATGGCTTAAACCACGACATTGATTTATTTTCTTTTTAGGGAAGGAAACCAAGAAATACTGCTTTTCTAGCCTTACAAGATAGGACATATGAATGCATTTTGATGTTACAATTTTAAGATTTGTTGCATAATGTAAGTAAGCAAAAATGAACTAGTCTTTTCACTGGAACTTGGTGGTGGCCTAGACATTGGTGATAATTATATGATTATGCTCAGTAGAAGAAAATAAAGATAGATAGTATACTTAGTGTATCAGAAAAGCTAATTTCCAAGACACAAGGAAAATTAAGAGAAAATTCTGACTAACAGCAAAAAGATGGACAGAAAATTTTAAGTGGGAGTGGATATGAGAAAGGATTTATGGAATAGACAGATATCTGCACTGCCTTACTGAATAGGTCATCTTTTTCTAGAAGTCCATTGTAGCTCAGTGGCAATAAATTGGACAGTAATTGTCATGAAAAGCAGTGGGAAGAAAGTGGAAAATAGGGTAGATAAAATTTAACCAAAAAATGTTGGGATTTAAAATACAGAGTTTTTAAAGGAAGATAAAAAACTTATTACCATATTTCACGAAGATTAAATGTATTTTTTTCAAAGTTATATATCCTAAGTATCAGCAATCACATTTTGAATACCTTTGCAATTTATACACACACGCACAATATATAATGATGCAGAGAAACCAAATAGAATCCAGATATAGTTGCATTAAAAAAATTAAGAGCATGCAGCTAATGTGAAATGAGAAAGTGTGATATCTGCTCTATTATCAATCATCAGTCTAACCATTAAAATGTTATTGACAAAATGTGTGTGTCTTTTTTAAACACCAGGCCTAGCCCACTTACTGGTAAAAATTTTTTGGTGCTTAGATTCCGAGATCAGAAAAAAACATTAGGTGATGAGAGATAATCCAGGAAGTTGTAGGAGTACTGGTACTATGTCAGTATTCAACAAGGCTGGTAGGATATTCCACAAACCATAATCTCCACTTCTAAGCAAACTAATGTAAAAGCCACTGTGGGAAAGCAGTATCAAGACATGTCAATACCTAAACATCTGCTTCCACAGATGTTCTTCTCTTCTACTTGCTAGAAGCAAATGATACCTTGTCCTGCTTATCCTATAAATACAGATCAGCAGCCCTTCTTTGTGCTTGCCAGTGCAAAGGACTGCGTAAACTACCTACTTAGTGGTAGGACCCCATCTTGCTTCCTTTGCTACAGTTCTGGTTAGAGAAAAAATAAATTGAATATACTGGCTTGGTTAATTAATTTTTCATCAAGATGTTTAGGAAAGCATATCATGTCAACCAGACTTTTCTTAGCTAAATACATTTTTTACATGTATAGGCATGGAAAACATATAAAGGGAAAAAGCTAACTATTCTTTCTTGATAGCTTCCTCATTTAATCCTAAAAGAATGAATTTTTTCTTTACTATGTAGGTATGGAAAGCCATGTGGAGCTATTGTTAGTTCTGAACCCCAAGTATAATGCAGTTGAGATAAACTGTCATATTTCATCTTATATTTGAATAAATTAGAAGCATTCAAAATAAAACCCCAAACATTAAATGGATTTAGAACTCTTCTTTTTCCTCTGTTTGATAAGAAGTTGGACCTGTTACAATTAGTTTTAAAATAACATTTACACGTATATCATATTACATCACATAAATATATTTAGTTTTACATAGTTGTAAAGCCATTGTCAAAATCATCTTGTTGAGAAGTGTGGTGATGAAGGAGGAGTTATAGACAGAATACTGAATTGCATTGTTAATGGAGATACATTGGATAAATTGTTTGCAGCTTTATCACACAAAAGCATAGTTGCCATACTGCATATAAGTCATCACCATCCCTCTTGTCAGAACTGTATAAAATAAAATCTGTTAGGAGCAGGAACACAAAAAGCAATTTGGGGGGAAATTTCTGTGTTTTGGATCATTCAAACTGCTCTTGTTAGAGCATTTGGAATAAATAAAATCTCTCAAAAGTTTCTTGTTCAACCACAATCACTATAATCTACATTCATTATAATACTGTACATTGTACTCCTTTGACAGTAGAGCGCAGTAGTCAATATGGTCCTTTTCAGCACTCTGCTGTAGCAATCTTGTATAGTTAATAATTGAGACAGATGAACTGTATAAGATTTCACAATTGTACCAAATGCATGTTGGCCTTTTACAGCCTTCAGTTAGCAAGCAAATGCTTGAAACAATACCTACTACAATAACTGCTTGCTTAGCTTTTAGAATAATTTAAATGGAAGAGCTAAAATCCATATTTTAAATCTAGAAGAAAGAGTGGTCTAGCAATGTAGTTTAAAATACATTAAAAAAAAAAACAAAGCCAAAACATAGCCAGCAGTTAAAAACATAAAATGTCAGTATATGCAAATACACAGTTAATACATCCAAACAAACTTAACTTTATGTAGGCCATAAAGATGACAAAGATCCATATTACATACAACCTATGCTTCTAAGTAATGTAAACTTTCTTTTACTTATCCATATATCTATCTAACTTCATTTGTTCCCGTCTTGTAAATCATTTTCTTTGATGTTTAATTGTCTTTTATATTTAGAATAATGTCTCATTGAATGTATAAAAATGTCAGATAATAGTGAAGTCTAGATAATACATATGCTTAATGCCACAGCTGTTAGGCAAAGAAACAAAGCCCAAGATGCCCTGAAGTGGCTAATAACCAAGTCTGCACATGATATATAGGATCCAAATATTTGTATGAGTTTTGAGGAGGTTTATATTTGATAAAATTAATATTTTTTCTAATTTTGTGTGTGAAGGCTGACACCACAAAATCATAGGGCCACAGAATAGTTCAGGATGGAAGATACATCAGGAGATTTTTAGTCCAACCTCCTGCTCAAGCAGGGTCAGCTGTGAGCACAGATCAGGTTGTTCAGGGCTTTGTCCAGTCTGGTATTGAAAACATAGATGCTATAGACCATGCAACCTGTCTGGGGAACCTGTGCCACTGCTTGGTTGTCCTCATTGGGAAAAAGGTTTTCCCTATATTAAGGCAAATTAGAAAGCAAAAAAAAAAGCCCCAGAGAAGAGTTTACTGTTTGCCACAGTTTGCATAATTTTTCAGGGTGTTTTTTTTTTGTTTTTTGCTGGTTTTGGTTTTTTTTTTGTTTTGTTTTGTAAAAGTTTAACTTTTACAGTCAATGTAACTTAAACTTATTATTTCTAATAGTATCATCAATTACGGTTTCATGTGAAGTGAGCAGTTTGACAGGAAATTATTGAATCCATTTATGTATTTCTTTTCTTGCCCAGTATGCTTTGATCTTTCATTAATATATGAAATATATTAATGATTCCTCCTTTCACAGTTCTGAAGAAGGGCGACTTTTTCTTTCTTTTGTGATATGCACTATACCATCTGTGGGGTTTTTTTGTCAAAATAGTTGCAAAAGCAGTTATGAACTTAGTATTAAATCCACTAAAAATTGTATTGAAAATAAAAAATAAACCTTCTCTATGTGTGTTAGGCTTGAACTTTAACCTTATACTAAATAATAATCAGTTAAAATCATGGCTTGTAGTCTAACAGTTCAGTTTCTTAGTTAGGTGAGACATCATCCTTTTCACTTCAACTCAGAAAATAATACACTTCAGTCACAGAACATTGGGCAATATCAGATGAGAGATAAACACAGAGTCACTCAGTACCATGGTGTGCATTTTTAATAGAAGTAGTATTCCTCTCTGCTGTTAAAAAAGTGGAATAATGAGCCTGTCCCAAATGTCTGTACTGAAACATGTGAAACAGAGCCGAAGTGGTCTAAATAGAGAATGTATTGTTTTATTCTTCTTATTTTTCTATTTCAGAAATTCTTTATACCATGGTTTTTGCTGCTATTCGATTCTTTCTCCTTGATGCAGGTATATACTTACATCTGCACAGTTTTGTGAGCCATAGGGAACTGAGATTTCTGAAATGCTTATATGCTTTATCACAAAAATGGAGTTCAGACTGGCTGCCAGATGTAATCTTAGTTTGTGGCTATGAAGTTGCAGCAATATGTTTTTCTCTCCCTTAGTTACTGGAAGGACTGTGTAAGGAAGGACTGTGTAAAATGAATGGGCAGCTCTCTTTTCCAAGGGATCTTCTTAATTTCTTGTCTACTGTTTTTTCATGACATCTTTAAAAAATAGCATTATATAATTAACATTGGAAAAGTCAATAAAATCGATTATTTTTATTTTAGAATAATCCAGTGAAGATTATAATAATTATCCTATCATATCATATGTCTGCTATGGCAGATTTCACTGCAATTTACTCTTTGAATGAACCAAACTTATCCTCACTTGGTTATCCTTGAAAATGTTCTTTGCTGAATGAACATAAGATAGAGTTCTTTTATCTGCCACAAAATCCAAATTTTTAAAGATTTTTCAGCCTTACATTGGTAATGCTGTTATAATTTTAATCCTAGACATTTTAAAGGTAGTCTTTGCAAAACAAATGTGGAAAACTGGTGGGCTGGATGGAACTGTAGCTGACTGCATTGGGCACAAAACTGTGACTAAAGAAAGACCTAAAAAGCCATTGTATTTCCTAAATTCTCCTGATCAAGTTTCTGTAGTCATTACACTTTCTTCACGAAACTTACCTAAGTTTTCCTAGGCAAGAACACTCTGTTCGTCTGTGTTTATGCCAGATTTTGATTAGGTCTCTAGAGTACTACTGCAATATAAATAATAATTATAATTATGCTAATAGTAGAAGGCTTTAATGCACAGGGAAGGGAACATTGGTATTCAATTTACTGTTGATCTGATTAGCAATCATGCTTTATGGAAACAGTGGTACAATGAGAACTAAAATCAGTGTCATTCTTTTGGCAGTTTGTGATCTTTCATTATTCCTGCCTTCATTTAAAAAAAAAAAAAAAAACAAACCAAGAAAACAACAAAACAACAAAAAAAACCCAAACACCAAAAACAACCCCCCTCAAAATACTTTTCCCTTATAAGGCTGCATTTTTTCTGATACAACAGCTTTGTACAATATGAGCAATGAGTTTCTGATGTCATTAAAGCCTGGCACCACAAACTGGCAAAGAATGTCTATTTTTGTTTACTATTGACTTGTTCTTCAATGTGTCATTTAGTACTTACAACCAAAATACTTGTGCATCTAATTTGATTCGGCAGTTGCATGCAAAATAGATTATATAAGGAAATAGGAAGTTAGACTGTTGACACTGAGGTAAACACTTTTCAATACCTTAATAAAATACTAAAATGAAAAGCTAAAACAAAAGCAAAATAGAATCTTTGGGCTATGGCAGTAGATAAACTACAGATGATTATAGATAAGAGAATCAATGTAGAATTTTTCTCTGTTAAGAATTCCTACAGAGAAAAAAATATCTGCAGTGATTGACATGATTTAAATATTTATTTAAAACAGCGTCTTGGAATCAGTCTCTTTTAAAGTTTCCTAAAATCACTGGGTACAGTAAGCTATTAAAAAATTGTTACAGCGGGTTTTCTTTGGTTTCAGACAAGCTAAATTATGTTTGAGAATTTATTGCTTTTCTAATATAGTTGAGCTATGATTTTGGCTAACCTATTCGTTCATTTCTAAGCTTTCATGAACTTTGTTCTGATATATGCAAATATTGGTTAGAATTTTCAATGGAAAATGGGCATTTACATATAATTGATGCAGAATACCCTGATGACAAGCTCATTCCAGCTCATTATTAGTGGAAATAAACAGTCCTGGAACTTTAAAGGTTACAAATGAGTTTGCTACTGCAATCATTTTCCATTTGCTCCAGCATGATAAGGGATGATCAAACAGCCAGTTATAAACAACTTCAGGAAAAACAAATAATAAGCTATATACCTCTCCAGTTATTAATAATCTTCTTCCTAACATGCAGACTGTTTTAAGGAATATCTTTGCTATACAACTGCAATTTCATAGTATTTATCAATGTTTTGTTTACCATTTAATCAAAGAAACAGTGCTCATAGAACTGACTTCCAAAACAAATGGCTCTTTCCAATTAATTTTACAATAAATTAATTCACAGAAAAGTTAAATTTGCTAATGCAGGAGGGTGCACCCGACTTGATATCCATGATCTCTTGAATGGTTTATTCCTCCTTATTTAGTACTGCAACATGTGAAAACATCTGTGAAGACACTGGCAATATACGAGAATAAACGGGGACATTTGATGTGCTTTGTCTCAGTCTCTACCTACAAGGACCATTAAGTTTTCAAATGATGCATTTAAATTTGTTATCACTGAGCAAAGTATTAAATTATTATCCTTTATGAGCATTTTGCAGTCCTGATATTCAATATTTACGGACATAAAAATGTGGGCAGAAATGTTGAGGTCACCTATGTTTTCCAATATAGCCATCCAGAAGGATTAGTAGAAAACTTCGGAAAAAAATCATTACCAGCTGTTTTCACAGGGAAAGAAGGCGATATAATTCCTTACAGAGGATCAAAATTAAATGCTTGCTAGATTGTGGAAGTGTCTGTAAGAGTATTAGGCATATGAAGGTTTACTGAGCTTTAGGGATAACACATAATTAAAAGACAGTTCCAGGATTAAAAAAAAAAGATAAACTGACTGAGAAGACAGATTTGATAACCATCTATGAAGTCAGGCTATGGAGCGGTAAGCAAAAAGTCACCATCTCCCTATAGAGTGTGGTAAGCAAAAATGTTGCAGTCTCCCCACTGGTCACCCTCACAACATGACATACAAGGATGATACTGAAATAGTGGCACAGAATTTTAGACATTTTTAGTCTGAGAAAAACAAGGCAAATAATAATCTCAAAATGATCAATCTCATTTAACTTTAGTCATCTAAAAACTGGTGTCAATTTTTTTTTGTATTGGGCCTCATCATTAAAAACATTTCATCTTGTCTATTTTAGGACCCCCTGTTTTAAAAGGGCCATTGTTCATGTGAGAATTTTTTCTCCATTAGCTATAAAGGAAGTCCGATGTAAGTAGTCCTAAAACCAAATCCTATTTTTAGATGGTCAAATCATTGTGGGTAAATCTATCCATGTAAGATTAATCACAATTCACTGGTAGTAAAATAATATATTGAGTGGATTTTCACCATGGATTTAGAGAAGTACCACTGAGGGCTAGTTTCAGGATTCAGCATTTAGATATGCACATAATAGTGTATACTTTTGTAGGGATTCATAATTTACTAATAGAGAAATGTATGTGGTGTTGCAGAAGCTGAACATCTGGGCTGGAGCAGTAAATTGCTCCAACGCCTAAGCTTCAGAAAATATGTGCATGTATATTTGCTTGTGTGTCTGCCTCTGTATGTACATGTACATTTGCAGATAGCCACCCCTTGTCACTCATTATGCAAAGTGTAGATTCAGGAAAGGGCATAGAAATATTGTAGAGTCCTTGTCACCCCAGGGCATTTCTCTTGCTAGAGAAGCCTGATCAGTATGTGGGAAGAGGAGTGTATCCTGCATGTAAAGCTCAGGGCCGGTGCCCCGGGGAATTATGAGATTAACTTTATTGTTTGTATTACAGTACCATCTGGGACTACTAGGCTTGGAGGCTGGAGCCTTCTGTGGCAAGTAACATGCAAACAGCCAGAAGGTAGATCTGCCCTGGATTTGTTATAATTTAAATTAAAATGAAAAGGACAGCAGATGGGTATAGACAGAAAGATGAAAAATAAAAAAAATAAGGGGGAGGAGGGAAGAACAGTAACATATAGCATCAGTATTGGATGTTCATAGGTAACTGTCCTGCAACATATGGGAGATCCTGAAAAGAAGTTTGAAGGTATTTTAAAATCCAGTCAAATAATAGATGCACATTGATGAGGTCAGATTGTGGGTGTAAAGTGAAGAAGAATGAGATCTCCTGAGAGACAATAAATAACATGAGCGTAATCTGTGTTCCACTTGACAACAATAACAGATACTTCATGAGGTTCATTCAACTGGACAAAGACTGTTAGACAACATTCAACCAAATGTGTTTCTTGACACATGATTACAATTATTTCTTGGGTTTTAATTACAAAAAAAACCCAAAATTGTCAACATTTTTTTTTTTTTCTCTGATTGCTAAGGTTGCCCTAAAACCTTTGAAGCAATTCAGCTTGTTCATGATTTGTACAACCACCAGTTACCATACTCTGAAACTTGTTTTGGAGAAATAGTTACATAATTGAAGGATAATTACCTGGGCCCACTCCAATAACTTCATTACAAAACAAGAGTTAAAACATGGAAGCTGCTTCAAAACTTACTGAATATCTGTTCCAGCCTTCAGGGTATTTTTTTTTTTTAGAAAGCCCGACAGTCTGAGAATCCATTTAATGACCTTGAATTTGAAGTTGCTCCATCACCGCTAGATTTTGTGCCATTTAATCAGTAATATCCTCAAGAACATCCTGCAGTACAAGTGACACAAGGTAATTCAAAGTTGTTAGATAAGGGGATCCGAGGCACTAAAAGCCTGGGGCTGAATTTTTAAAGCATGCCTCTCCTATGTGCTTGGGTAATTTTGATAAACACTGCTATGCACATACAAATACAGGGAATATGGTAGAGACTATTCAGGGAACATAAATGTGAGACATTGTTCCTGAGAGGTGAGCTTCTGATCTTAGCTCTCTAAGTAAAGCAGCAGGTTAACATAGAATATCTAATATCAAATAGAATATAAGGAATTATTCAAGTAGAATATAAGAAATTACCTACTTTAATACATCTGAGAAAGGACTTTAATAAAATCAGGGAAAAAAAATTCTATTGAATTTTTCTCTTTTATATTTTTTTTTAATTCTTTAGCTTTTATTAATGGGGACAGAATAGAAATAGGCAGAGGTATAAGATTAGATGTATTAAAAAGGTTAAAATGAAGTGAAATTTTTGTATTTGTTTGTTAAATTTCTTCACTGATCAAACTGTGAACAAACCTGTATATAAAGCACCGGTGGCTGAAATAGCAACGTCCATTTTTCAGATTACCATTCTCTCAATCTGAACTTCCACAGTGTACTGTGTACTGCTGAAATCTATAAAGTATGGTAAAATGCGTTTAGTTGATAATAGTTTGATTAATGAAACTGAAATGTCAAGTTACTTAAGATTAATATGTGACTTACCTCTCACTGGCATTATCAACAGTAGTTCAGACAGTGAACGGTCTGGAATTTGTTTTAGGTAGCATTTGTCCTCACTTTAGACTGAAAACCAAATTAAATTCATATTGTGCTGGATTGTGCAGTTATTTGTCACATCTGAGGCAGGCAGGCAGGCAGGCAGGCAGGCAGGAAGGAAGGAAGGAAGGAAGGAAGGAAGGAAGGAAGGAAGGAAGGAAGAGGAAGGATATATAAAGAATTTAAGAAAGGCAATGAAGACATACTTGGCTCGAGTGTGAACTGAGTATGCAACTTTACCATTTTGTGGTATCCGAGTTTCTGGAAAGAAGCAGATGAGGTCTATGGGCTTGATGTTGCTCAGAGAACAGAATAAAAAGTACCTTTTGAAGACCTGGTGTAATTTGGCGTATGCTTACGTAATTGCAAAATTGCAAGCAATTGAACTAGTCATCCTGAGGAGTTCCTGCCTACCAATACAGATGTGGCAATTGGCATACTCCAGCCCATCCAAATAGTTAAAGCAATAATCAGGTTTCAGGACAGTGGGCTGATGCCAACCTGATGAATTTTAACCATGACAAGTGCAAGGTCCTACACATGAGTCTGAGCAGTCCCAGGCACAGCTACATGTCGGGCAGAGATTCAGAGCAGCCCTGTGGAGAAGGACTTGAGGGTGTTGGTCGATAAAAAAATGAACATGAGCCAGCTTCAGTGTGCTCTTGCAGCCCAGAAAGCCAACCACATCCTGGGCTGCATCAAAAGGAGCGTGACCAGCAGGTCGAGGGAGGTGATCCT
>JAOEHY010007449.1:0-13605 GCA_025447955.1 Psilopsiagon aurifrons | reverse complement strand
TCCCTGCCCATGGCAGGGTGTTTGGAACTAGATGATCTTAAGGTCCTTTCCAACCCTAACTATTCTATGATTCTATGGTGGTATGAGGATGGGCAGGTCCTTATGCATGTCATCTCCCTCTTGAAGATTTATATCGCTGTGGTTTACAGCTGTTAGTAGAGCCAACATTACTGAACAGCAGATGTTGAGGGGACTGTTACATACGAAGGTCATATTTAAGACTGGGTGCATTTCAAGGTGAGTATACTGTACTTAGCAGCATGTTCAGATTCTCTCTCCTTAGCATTCTGCAGAGACCGTGGAGTCCAGGAAAGATGCACAGGGTACAGTGCCATCATTTGGCTCTCAGTGTGCTGTGGGGCTTGAGGATACACTGTGAGATGGTTTTCTTCTATGACTGTTGAGAAGACAAGAAAAGGACGTGTGATGGCATGGAAACCCAAGTAATTATTCATAATTTTTGTGTTCTTTTTACCTTGTATTTATAGGTTTGATGCTAAATCTCCAGGCATAAAAGGAAGTTATGGAATCCAGCCTAAAGAAAAGAAGACTAAGCTAGACTAAAATTTCACATTTTACTTCATTAAAAATGCTGAACTACACAAAAAACAAATGCTGGAATAATCAATTTGATAATATAGCCATATAGATCAATGTCTTTACTTGCCATTTAGTATCACTTATTGATTTTACTCCATTGTCTTCACAGGCAGTCCTGTACATTCATCTACTTATAGAAAAATAGACATTGTGGCAAAACTACACAGTTCTGCATATTCTTTGTAATATGTATTATAGAAAATTGCAGAGTGGGGGATTGCTAAAGCAGCAAAAAAAAAATTGTTTCTATGGCAGCACTTTCTCCCTGCTGGTACATACTTGGACAAGATTTGGCTTTGAAGTAATAGCAAGTGTAAGACTTATTAAATCTATTTCATTTTCCATACAGCAGAGGCACCTGAATGGGGAAGCACTGAACCAGTGAAAACAAAAAGATTCAAAGAGCCAGTGTTGCCATATTATCACTGGGTCTGCAGCTTCAGCCATTTCTTACTGCAGGTCTGTGGCTCATGTCTTTTACTTCACTGGAAAGCAGGATTTTAACTTCTGCTGTTTTGACTTTGTACTTCCACAGCAGTAGCATTACACAGTGGTGTTGTCCATTGTTTTAGCATGTAGGTACTTAGGCTATGCCATTTTGATTATATTGATATGTTCAAGCTGCATCTAGAAGCAGACCAAGAGTGCCTCTGAAGCAGACTGTGATGTTTATCAATGAGCATTTTTCTGAGTATTGTCTCAGACCTGAGGTTCCTTAATTCTCAAAAATCTTGTGACAAACTATCATTGCATTGGACATGTGTCTAATAGCAGTGGAGCATTACAGCAAAGATTGACATTTTCTTAGATGCTCGAGAAGAGCACTAAAATCAGGCTCACGTTCTGAGGCACACAAAATGTAGGGGGACAGACATGTTCGAAGCCCTCTGGGTGTGTTTATGCACTCACCCTTATTTTTTCTCAGAGACAAATTCAGAGCTTTATCTTCTGATTCAGCAATAGCAGCTGCATGCAGCACTGGTGTTCAGGTCACATTTTGGCTTTGAAAATTATTTTCTCCTTAACACTCTCACACTTGATCATTTGTCTAAGTTCAGACATGTGCCATCTGAGTTTGGTGAGCGTTATGGAAAAGATACAATAAAATAGGATTTGGTATTTTTTGGAAAGCAAAGATTGCAACTCAGTAAAAAAAAAAACAAAAAGATGCAGTTATGAAATGTGGAAGTTTTGGAAACTATTGACTCAAAACCAAACAATCTAATTTGTATGTCAGCAAACAAGTAGTTCAGTGCCTTCATATGTGCTCTCATTCGAGCATTTTCAGTATCTTCTAAGGTTGTAGAGGAACAAGCAATAGCAATCGCTATGTATTATGTATTTTAAGCGAAAATCAGCAGAGATGGTCTGCTGTTCAGCACAGGTAGTCTTATTTTGAAAAATATAACAGAGAAGCATTCAGTTTATTGATCCTGTCTCTTCCTTAGTTCCTATCGCATCTGTCTTCTTTCTCAGCATGATGGGCAGTGAAGCAGATAAGGACATAGTGCCGGAAACATTCAACAGTAACTGAAACCAAATTCTATGCAACAGAAGAGCTACTGGCAGTCTTTTAGTTCTTTTTTTTTTTTTTCTTTCTTTTTCTGAAATTAAAGCCTTTTTAATTGCAGTCTTTGGATCAAGTAGATCTTCATGTTATTATGCAATAGAAAATACAGCTACAAAAGTCTTGTCAGTGTAATGCTCAATCCATTGTTGTAGGGGAGAACTGGACTGCACTGTCAGCAGCTTTGGTGAATTCTCCTAGTATCTTTCACATATGTTTTCAAAATTAAGGCTGCTTTACTGCATTTGTGAACCAGAAATGGAACAGGTTCTTTACAGAGCAAACCCAAACTGCGTGCCATTTTTGTAATCTGCTGCTGAAAATGTGCTTGCATTTACACAAAGTTAACACAGTTTGACTAAAGAGAATGTAAGTATAAAAATTAGGGCATGAGAGGAAGGAAGTGCCCTGGAGTA
The DNA here is from genome assembly GCA_025447955.1 of Psilopsiagon aurifrons. Taxonomy (NCBI): domain Eukaryota; kingdom Metazoa; phylum Chordata; class Aves; order Psittaciformes; family Psittacidae; genus Psilopsiagon; species Psilopsiagon aurifrons. Next base: position 11,022 of record JAOEHY010007449.1, on the reverse strand, counting down.
TCCTCTGAAGAGCTGCCCCAGTCACACTGCAGCAGCAGAGTACTCCTGTCTTGGCATCATCCTGAAGGAAAAATGAAAGCTCATGAGAAAGGTAGAAAAAATCCTGCTTGAAAGTGCCAAGATCACAAAGGATTACATTAAAAAGCATGAAAACATTCAGAAGCTTAATGAAATGACTGAGTCAGTAACAGTCCATTTCTTTGGTCCTTCTGGAACATTTCATTCACTCCCTTTTTCAAATTAGATTATTTGTATTCTCTCCAAATTCAGTAAGTCTCTAGCTACTTTATCCATGAATTACATTATGTTTCCTAACTGTACCTAATGTTGCATTTACCATTTTTTCTCCCCAGTAGAGCTTTAAACGTTGAAATTTTAGTCTTGCCTCTTGGTATTCATTTGTGGTGTTTTACATCATCTCTCAAATGTTCTGTGAATGCTTATATGTAGTATTTCTGTAGTTAATATAAACGAGTCTTAGGCCCAGCAAATTAGCGCAGCTAATGAATAATTATAAAAGCTAGCTAGAGTAGTAGTTGCCATAGACCACAGAAAGGCTCAGACAACAGGTTTGTCAGTGTTTAATGCCTTTTTGAGAATCAATTTTGCAAATTCTGAAGCCAGCGCTACCTTGCAGCTTGCAAGCCTGAATTCTTAATATATGCCCCTGTTGAAGCCACAGGATGAAGACTTTAGCTTCTCTGGCAGTTTTTGACTCCATGGAACAGAATGCTTGCTTTTGTCAGAGGTTCTAGGAAGTAGAGGTTACTTTTATTCATATTACAGCCATAGAAAGTTAGAGAGCACTAGAGATAGCATGCCTAGTGTTGGAGGAAACTCTATTTTCCTAATATTTTGTATTTTAAAGTAGAGTCTTCTTTTTGTGTTGTCAACCAGTCTGTATGTAAAAGGAGAAATCCTTTCTGAATTATTTGAACCAAATATTTAACACTGAGAAAAAAATTTAAAAACAAAACAAAAAACAAAACAACCCAAAACCCCCACACTTTGTTTCTTATTACAAAAGAAAAGTTGATGATGCCATTTGCAGCAGACTCACAGTCAAGGTGGCTAAGACGTCAGTGGCCAATGTAGATTCTTAAGGAGTAATGAATATAAAATTGATTTTATCTAGTCTATCGTACATAGTAACTGGGAATTACCCACCTAAAGTGCAATCACTATTTCCATTTCTGCAGCGCTTGTAACTATTCATAGGGAAAATTGTAGGTATGCTGTGCAATTATATAACACACATTGAACTCTGGCATCCCCCAAACGGTCCAACAGACCTTTATGAAATGTCAGCAGAAGCTATAATTTGTTAAAAGTCCATTCTCTTCTTTTAACCAAAATACTCGGTGGTTAGGTTGTAGCTACGCAAACAAATTTATCCTTACAGACAAATTCTGAAGAGTCTCTTTCTAATACCATTTACTTTATTCTGATTGCACATTTCAAACCCCTACTCCCCCTGTATTAACAAGAGGAGATCTGGATTTTTTTACTTTATGGTGAAAAATAACTTGCAGAAGCAGGTTTTAGTATTATTTGAGCACTGATGGGGTCATGCTGACCACTCTCCTTTTAATCCAGTATAAAAGAGAATTACATGTGGTGGACCAGCTGCAGAATAAAGTGTTGCCCCCCAGTCATTGTTCAGTTGACAGTTCCATCACCCCCAAGGAGAAGGGCTGTCAAGGGACATCACCCCTGTGAAGAGACTCTTGGCCTCTACTGGTGCTGGAAAATTAAAAGTAATAAATTATCTGAAAGTTAGGATTAAAACAAAAAAAATTTCTCTGTTCAGTCAACATTAACAGGACAGTGCAAGAACGAGTTTTTACTAACATGCTAGGGGTACAAGCTCCCCCAGCCTAACTCAAAAGAGATTTTGAAGTTATCAAAGCTTGGGAGTCAAAACAGCTCAGCTGAACCTTCTCTACCAGTCCAGTTGCTCAGCTGACAGGACATTAGATACAGTTGTTCTTGTCAGCATGTAAGGTAAAAGTTACTGCATGAGTGGGAGATAGGACCTAAAGCATGCTGTTGCTCAGAAAGAATAGTACTAAGCATACAGCAGGTAGCACTTGATGTATGCGGGCAGCAGAACAAAACTCCAGTACTCGACTGACTGTAATAGGAGAGCCTAGATAGTGCACATTTAGACATCCATCCTTAAGATGGTTTAGCCATGAAATGAATACCTTTCTAAATGTCTGCACTAATGACTACACATGTTTTTGCTCAGCATGACTGTCTTGTTAAAGTCGTCTTCTGTTACTTGGGTGCATGCAATGCTTTGGCATGGGAGCAAGCATCCTTACAGTGCCTTATGCCTCACTGCTCTTAGGAAAACTTTTCTTGGAGCTAGAAATGAGAATACCCTCCAGGATAATGGAAAGCTGAGCGCAGAAATGTTCTATGAGTACCGAAGGTCAGCATCTGTTTTCTAGCTTTTCTTGCTCTGATATTGAATCTGTAGTTGGATCTTTTTTGTGCCTAAACTGAGCAAGCTAATGCAACTGTGTGAGCTTACTACTGTGCATACACAGTAGGGGACTACAGTCTGATAATGTACTGTAGTATGCATCTCTGTGGCCCCAGATAAATTTATGGATACAATTTAAAGCTAATAATGTTATTTTATTGGTGTATTTATTTTATAGATACATACTTCTTGTTAGAGCTATAGCAATTCTATACCATATCACCTACCCATGGTAGGTGTGGTACATCATCATTTACATCCCTAAATATTCTATGATTCTACGATTCTACATCAGAATGTACCCAGTGCAAAACGATAGCTAGTGGAAGTCCATTCCTATACCAAGGGTAAAATTAGTGCTATGCTGGCAATCAAATGACTGCTACAGCAGTGAGAAGGCATTGTGCAGATGAATAGGAAACTTTTTAAAGACCCAACTATTCTTTTTTATTGTAGGCTAATGCTGTATATAGCGTATATAAGATGTGGACCTATTGGAGTGGGTCCAGAAGAGGGCCATGAAGATGAGAGGCTGGAGCACCTTTGAAGATAGGCTGAAAGAGCTGGGCTTCTTCAGCCTGGAGAAGCAAAGGCTCCGGAAGAGGAAGACCTTAGAGCAGCTTCAAGTGCCTAAAAACAGCCCACAGGAAGTCTGGAGAGGGACTTCTTAAAAGGACATGTAGTGATAGGACAAGGGGTCATGGCTTTAAACTGACAGAGGGGAGATTTAGATTAACTATAATGAAAAAATTCTTCACTTCGAGGGTGGTGAGATAGTGGAACAGGTTGGCCAAAGAAGTTGTGGCTGCCCCATTCCTGGAAATGTTCAAGTCCAGGCTGGGTGATTCTTTGAGCAACACAGTCTAGTGGAGGGTGCCCCTATCCATGGCAAGGGGATTGGAACTAGACAATCTCTTAAGATACCTTCCAACCCAAACCATTCTATGATATAGCATATTTAATGTATACTAACTGTGTGTATGGTAAAGCAAAATAGGAGGACAGGAAGCATTATTTGATTAATGAGAATTCTGTCTCTAAACCATTCTTTGCTGTGAATCACTTCAGAATCCACCTGGCAGTCCGAGCCAGATTGCCAGTTTTGGACTGCAGACAAGCGCCTGCCCATACCCAGCCAAAGAGTACTCCTCCGTACACATATCCTGTGCTGGGAAGATTAAACCCCATAGGAAAATTTTTTGAACAGTTCTAAATATACCATCTCTCTTCCTATTTTTCTCTGCCAAACCAAATTACTAATATTTGCCCTATGTAAAGACACCAATAGCGTTACTGCTAGGAACTCAGCTGCTCTGAGACTGAAAATTCACCCGATAAATCCAATAAAAAAGCACAGAAGAGCAAAAAGGAGGATATTATTCTAAGGCACTTCAAATACATGAGCATGCAATTGACATGCAGGTGCAGGGAGATGGACAAGATGACCTAGACTGTATGTCTTTTCTTCTTTATCAAGTATTGTCATGGTTCTATAATTAGATCGAACAACGTCATGCTTTCTTCAGCCTGCAAGTTGTGCCAAGTCTTATCAGTATGGAAAGGAAAGACATTTAAACCACTCAAGCAGGTGAAGACACAGTCACTGATACTATTTTCCTGAATGCTGATAACAGCTGTTCAGCTAATCCAGTTCATAGACTGCTTTCCTGTATTGTAATGATATTTGCACCCCTGGAAGACAGCCACATGATATTAAATGATGCTTGATAATGTTTCTGTACCAGTTCTGCTTCAAATGACCTAACTGCAGTATTGTCAAAATGTTCAGTTTACAGAACCTAATCTATATTTGGCGTCTCCTTGATGGAAAAGGAGTTTTTAAAAATAGTGACCTTAATGCATAAGTTATACATGACACTTTCTTTGAATGCAAGAGGGAGCATATTCACTTTGAGTGCTCACTTTCTTTTCACTGCTATTGTAAAGCTATAGGTTGCTAATGGACTGTCCATTCACAGAAGAAAAGGCTGCATGGTGAGCTTATAGAAGCTTTTCAGTACCTGAAGGGGCATACCAGAGAGGGACTCTTCATCAGGAACTCTAGCAATAGGACAGTAGAGGTAATGGGTTTAACCTTAAACAGGGGGAGTTCAGGTTATCTATAAGGAAGAAGTTTATTACTATGAGGGTGGTGCAGCTCTGGAGCAGGTTACCCAAAGAAGTGGTAAATATTCCATCCCTGGCAGTGTTCAAGGCCAGGTTGGACAGAGCCTTGGGTGACATGGTCTAGCATGAAGCTTACCTGCCCATGGCAGGGGGGTAGGAACTAGATGATCTTGAGGTCCTTTCCAACCCAAATCATTCTATGATTCTAGGATTCTATCCCAAATGCTAGAGCAGAGACAGCCACACAGGACCCCTGCTTGAGGCCTGTTTTTTATTTTTAGTATAGATAAAGCAAACAAACCCAAATAAAACCACCACCATATCACCTCAAACTTAGCTATTTGAAGTTTCTCATTTCTGCACTGCAGTTAATTTCTTTTGCTTTAAGATTCTCAAGTCTCTTGTATGAGATGTCCTGGCTTGAAATGATTTGACTACAGATACTTTTGTATCACAGCAATGATTGCTCTGTACTTAAACACGAGGTTCCAAAATCTGATAAGAGCATATCATCTTTTGAGGTTGTAGAGTCCAACCAACCCCACAAGCCCGTGACAACTCTGGAGACTAGAAGACACAAGTATTATTTCAATGAAAACAAGATGAATGCAAACGCAGAGGTTCAGTGCTTTGTGTGAGTATACTAACTCAGAATTCCCATCTGCTTGTTTTTCTACAGCTTGCAAACAAAGGGGAAAAATAAGCTTAAATTCCGCTTAAAACTCTGGCACGATCAGATAATATGCAGCCCTTGCCCTTCCTCCAGTAACTTTGAAAACCTTCGTAACTTGCATGTTGACACTCACTGTGAAGGGAATTTATCCCAGTGCAGAGTGCTAGTAAAATTCCTAGGTTTTGCCCAAGGGAGAGCAGAGAATTATAAGCAGGTTTTTTATGCAGGGTTGAATTTCATTCAAAATTAGATGCTAGTGTCATATCATTACATTTTAGGACAGTACAACTAATTATCAAATGCAGGATCTGAGGAGAAATGAGGTAGCTTTAGAAAATATCTTGGTGAACAATTAGTGTTTAAAGAAAAAAAGATTTTTTGTTCAAAATACAATAATTTGTGGGCAGAAGTTTCTGAATAAAGTAATATATAAAATGGGCTGGGTTTGCGCATGTTGTATGAATATGTTTTTTGTTCTGTCACTTGAGTTTTCCATCATTTTATTGTATCCTTACTCCTTTTTTGTTTATGTGAAATATAAGCATGACATTAATTTCATTGTCCTATTCTGCATGCAAGCATGTATTACATTTTCAAATGAAGAAGTGGTGAGGAGAAGCAAATTCAGTATGAGAGTTTATTATGCATGCATAACCAAGCAAGTGCTGGTTTTAGAACAGTACATCTTGAACAGTTGCGATAAGGATTGCCAGGATTTAAGTGTGAATTTAATGAATAGAATCTTTTTAAAGTAACTACTGAAGTAATTACTTCAGTTCATTGACCTCCGCATGTTTTATCTAGAGTAGAACCACAAATTGTGATATTCATCATTAGACTGAATTAAAATCTGAAACAGAGAAACAAGAGACAAATGTGTGTATTATTAAAACTTGTAACTTGTCATAAACTCTCATTATTGTAAATATCCTCCTCTTATATGGCCTCTTAAGTAAAAATTGATGTGCAAAAAGATGTTTTTCAGCAATAACTGTAAAAGCAAAAATCTTGAGAACTCAAATTTTGTACATTCAAACCAAGCTAAAATACTGCATTTTGTTGTGAATTCCAAGATATTAATACTATGTGTGAAGTGAACCATGCATTTACTTGAAGTGATTTGTGAAAATGCAGCTCATTAGCAGAGCCAAGTTGGTAGCAGAGAAAATAGTAACACTATTTCTCTTTATGGTATAGTGTAGTGTTGCAACATTATTTAGATTTAATGGCGCACACTTTGGGTTCTTTTAAAGTAACACTTATGTATCTGAGCTCCGATTTTAGTTCATAATGCAGGTGGCTTATTCTCAGTGACATAATGCTGTACAAAGGATACTAATGTACAAATTAATCGTACAACTTTTAATGCAGGAACTTGAATATGTATTGGAGTACTGTGTACCCTGAAATAGCAGCAGCCATTTCAAACAATATATATTTATATATTTTATCGCAATTATGATTGAATGTATATAATATCATGCTAATTTTTGAATATAATTATACTGATACACTAATTGTGATATTGTATTTACCATATTGTATTAATATCAGCATTAATTATATATATAGCATAATTTTTATTATATTATTGTACAAATGTTGTAAAAGTATAATAATATATGTAATGGTTATATTGGATAAAATTATAGTATAGTTTCGTGGTTATACTACAATATGCTGGGGTTACTTTTTCACCTAGGTAAGGAGTATGAAGTTTTTCATTCTGTCATGTACATGGTTACATTTTCCCTTTCCTTATTTCCTCCAGTGCCTTCTCATCTTTTCCTCTATTTTCTAACCATCTTAATCTTCTTTGTCATATTTTTGCGTGTTTTCTAGATTTCTTCCGTCACTAAAATTATTGAAGATGTAGCCATGCAGTTCACTGGGCTAAGGCTAGAACACAAGGTACTATATTTGTCACAACCCCAAACCTGCAGGCATGTCATCTCACTGCTTGCTTTCAGTTTTCCATAGTGCTGGAAATATATAGCATTGCACTGAGCTCATCTGTCCACATAGCATTTCAAAAAGAGATGTGAATAAACACAGTGCCATGTACCCAACTTGATCAAAAAATTCACCTTGTGTAGGCAATATGTGAAAAAGGAGACAACAACTTTGTGTGGAATTGCTTATCTGTTTAACTTCAGGAAGGTGTACAAATCCCTCAAGGAAGGATGCATAAAACTCCATTTTTTTTTCTCCTGGTGTTTCCTAACAGTGTATCATTCAATATGCTGGATTTATGCTGTGCTCAATAGGCAGTTCTGACAACTAACTCAGCTCTGCAGGTTCCAGGATACAAAAAGGCACATACAAATTCAGTGCTGCAAAGCTGAGTATAGTGAGACCGAAGTCCTAGCATTGAATTCAGTGCTCAATTCACTTAGGCTTCAGAATGATGCTTTGAATATTAAATATAAGTCTATGCAACTATATGACAAGTAGGCTAGGAGATGAAGACAAAGATGACTATAAATCACATATAGACATAGTTGCTTTTCTTTTTTTTTCCCCTCTCTAAAAAGTGCAGTATTTCTGGCAAAACTTCTCACAGTTCTGTTAGAACAGAATGGGTCATTTTGAACATACAAAAATATCTTGTACTGAATTCACAAATGGAATTTACTATGTAGAGGACACAGAATATGGTTAAGTAGCCAGCATTTAAGACCTGTTCCTCTCAAATGGGGAAAAAGAAGATTTGCAGAATAAGCAGGAACTGTCAATATGAAGTTTGACTCTCACCTGGTCACCCCGTCATGATGCAAATGAAGACCGGATTGTTGTTAAATCGCTATAGACTTATTTTCAGAATGGTCCTGTCATAATCTAATGAATGACGTCAAAACTTCTGCTTTAGTATTTTCATATGTCATAGTACAGTACTTGTATTAAAAAGGGGGGAGAAGGTCTCTAAACACAGGTAATGAGATCTGACAAAGATATCATTCCCTGAACATTTCTACGATGCACTTGTGTTATTTCCCACCATGTCTGGGGCATGATTGTGAATAATTGTGTTACTGAAAATGCACATCCTGTCAGATAGCTATTGACGTTAGTGTGAGCCAGCTCAGAAGAATCCAGTCTCACATTAACACATCAAATCTTTTAAGGGCCAATTTTCTGTTGGGTTTTCCTGACAGTATATTGACACTGTAACAGAAAGCTGCTCAGTGTTGAAAGTTCAGTGCAGTAGACCAAGATCACTGGTGATGGAAATGAGACAGAGTAAGTTGCTTTAAAACAAAATGTAAGCAGTGAAATGTCAATGGGATGTATACAAAAAAATGAGGTTTAGAGACAGACACCGTGGAAAATTTGTGCATAAGGAGAGCAATTAACAGAGGAACACAATATAAAATAGCTCCACAAAGCTTCTTAATATACTGGCCCCTTGGCCCTCTCATGCTGTAGCCATTCAGTGAAGTCTCATATACTAGAGGAGTAAGCTGCTGCTAGAATCATTGAATCATTGAATCCTATAATATGTCAGGTTACAAAAGACCAATAAGGATCATCAAGTGCAACTCCCTGCTCCTCTCAGGGCTACCTAAAACTAAACCATATGCCAAAAAGTGTCATCCAGATGAAAATTACTGGGTTTTTTTGCTTCTGCTTTCATATGTACAGTTATATAATCAAATATTGTTCTAGTGAAGCCAGTGGCAAGCCAGTCAAATTATAAGCAGGTTTGTTTGCATGCTGTATTTTATTCAAAACCAGGCAGTTTACTATGTAGGATTTAAATATTGTGAGGAAATGTCTCATCAGTAATTCGTTGAATTGTCTGTTTTAATTAGATCAAGAGTTAGAGAGCTCACACAGTTGTATTCATATTCATTAAGTTACCTAATAAGATTGTGCACCGTTTTATAACACAAGTGGTTGTGCTAGCAGGTTATCTAAAATCAAAGTTAAGAAGTTCTTCTGTTCACTTATGTAGCATTAAAGTCATTAAACATTCAATGCAGAATCACAGTTCAAAAATAAAGAATTCTGAGAGCCCATAATGGACAAAATTAAGTCAGGTTTCAGCAGACTCACCCTTAAGAAACTTGGCACAGTAAGGCAGAAGATTTAATGATGGTACTCTGCAAGTTGAGAACTCCCCATTTGTTTTTATAATAGGTGTGGTAAAGCCAGAAATGCTCTTTCAACTTGAGAGGTGCCAGCCTAGCTCATTTTTCTGAAATCAAGAACCTCTAGTGTTGCCCTATGTTCAGTAAATTCACAGGATTAATTGACACCCCAGGAGGCCTTGTGAAACAGCATCAAGCTGCACTCAGCCACTTGGGCTGTTTTCTCAGGGAGCCTCAGGTCTCCCCAGCAGCATTAGAAGTGCCCATTACATCTGGGTAATGTATTCCCAACCAAGTACTTGTGACAGAATTAGCTCTATGCTATACAGCTTATTCATTGGAGGGGAGATGAGGGATCATCTCTTTAGTTGTTCCAAAAAGTATCTATTTAAGATCTTTTGTGCTCCAAACACCGACATATTTATTCTACAATAAGTGTCGTATTCTACAATGCTATTCATAATAGCAACAATCATGTATGGTGAATTCAAGAGCACAATAGTTTTTTGCTTCCACAGACCATGTTAGTCTGTTACTCAATAAATCCCCTGAATCTAAATTTTATCTTGTGTTTGTTTTGTTTTTCCCACTTATTATGCTTTTGATAGCTAGATCTTTTGCTCCCATTAGAATCAGTAGCAAAATTTCCACTGACTCCAGCCATGCTGGACCCTGCTAAATCCCAGGCTGGAGATGGAGATGGCTGCATCTTTGGTTTGTTTATGCCCAGTTTCTTGAGAGGGACCTCACCAAGAGGTGAGGATTGGGTGGAGCACTTTAGGCAGACATTTTTACAGAGCCCTTCATGCCGCTTTGCAGTATGTCCTCACCCTGGGTGAGAGAACAGAAAGAGGAGTTGATAAAGTGGCATCAAGGTTTCTCCACTCTCTCATGAGGGCCAGGAATTTGCACCAATGGTGTATTCTGACTAAAATGTCATTCTTTTCTATGAATAAATACTCAAACACATTGCAGACTCACAGCTGATTAATTAGAATCACTGCTGATTAAACAGCCTGGTAAACATATCAGGTAGGTAGGACCACGGTTCTGTCTCTGCCGTGGACTGTAAGTTGAAGGAAAGGGGAGACCAGGAAAAAAAAGGACATCTGAGGGAGGTGAACAAAACCACATATTCATGAGGCATCAGCTTTAAGTAGAGCAAGATACCAAAAGCTGAAAGGATTCTGCAGCGTGCCCCTGGAGTTGATGTACTCTGAGCATGGAAACTGATTCAGAGAAAACTCCAGGAACAAACTTGCCAACAAAGTTTTCTAGTTGACAAGCAGGTATTCTTTATTGCGGAGCTGGGAGACATGGGGGATAGCTCCTCCTAACGTGTGTGCCCATATTGCTGCACAAGCCATCCTTATATAGCTACCGAGCACACATACATACTCATGAGGCTACATATGGATTACATTATTTTCCAGAAAATTCCCTGCATGAGTACAAAATGTGGTGGTGGTCTTTCGGGGTTGTTTACTGCTTCCAACAGTCTTCATCACTGTTGGCAGCCTTTGAAGCGTGTGCAGTAGATGCTTATACTAGCTTAATCGGTTTGTTAACACCACAGACATAACAATCATCCCATCCTCCTACTTATCAGTTAGTTTAACTGCAGCCCATCCTGGGCCCCT
>JAOEHY010007448.1:0-43474 GCA_025447955.1 Psilopsiagon aurifrons | reverse complement strand
GGGTGTGTTTATGATGATTCTGAAATCTCAGTGGTTTTTGCACTAAATAGTGTTTCCAGCTTCTTCCCACCCTCTTCCCATTTCCATGCCTTCCCTCAATCCAGGATCAGACGAATTCATGGAAGATAAGGCTGCTTCAAAACTCTGACAGTCTCTAAGGCTATAAATTGTCCAGGAAAGCATTACACTGAGCACATACTTTATAGATGAAGATGAACTGCTTCACAAGAAGTCTCAGAAGCTTCTCATCTATTTGTGTCTCATTGTACAGAAGGTGGTCAAAGAACATGTAGCAAATGTTGGTGCAGGTCCACTGGTGTCTGGAAGAAATGCAGATGTTGAACAAAGCTTCAAGACTTGCTAGAGAAAGCCACAGGTGACCTACTTTGCTGTTGGCAATGGTGCAATTTTAAGTGAGAGGCTGGCCTACAGACCTCTGAGGTCCCTTCCAACCAAGATTTCTATGACAGGTCCTAGGGACTGAGATGACTTGAGGACACAAAAAACTCCTGGGCTAGCTTTGAAGGACTAGACTGAGCAAGGAGTGAAAAATATGGCATGGTCCTGTCTACCTTGCTTGTTGGAGTGTCCCCAGACTAAACTGAGCTATGGAATCATTACTGGGTCTTGTCTATGGAGACATCTACGTTACTACTTGCTGTAAAGTAAGCATCCTGGCCATGATCAAGGAAACATTCAGTCAGAGATTTAGGAAATCAGATCTTATTATCAAGGAATGATGGGTGCTTGATCATGATCGAAATATGTAGTTCTTAACACAGCTTTTTGGAGTAATTTTGCCAATGTTTTTGTGATAATCAGAAAACAGAATGAGCAAAGGATTAAGAAGGAGCCAACAGTTTCAGGGATCAAGATTCTCAGACTAAACACTACAGCTTTCCAAGGAAAGGATGGATTAAACTGACAGCGTAGACACTCATGGAAGAGGTGACATAATGCCCTACATGTTTGCCTGAAATCTTTCAATTCACTGAAACACTGGATTAGGAACTCCAAGGAAAAATTGCAGGCTACGAAAAATCCTTCTTCACAGAAGGATTTTAAGCTCATTTTTAAGCTGCATTTTTAAGGTCCAAGTATTTTAATTTTCAAATCTTTTGGTGAGGGCTGGCATAATCTTTCAGTAAACACATGCTAGCAATTTAAAGGAAAAGGATATTGGATTGTCTGAAAGAGGACCTGTTACTTGAAAGATGAAAATAAGGGTGGACTTACAACACTCTCCTTAGGAGTTCACTTTTCTTCTGGTAAAGATGAATCTGGTTGTTGTCCATATTGATCCACTCCATCCAGGGCTTAAAAGACTTGACCCTTCTAAGCCATTCTGTACAGCCCTCAAATGACATAAGATTATCTGTGGGCTGCACCTTTTTCAGGATAATGTTCAAGGTGTCTAGAGTGATAAACTGAAATTATATTTACAAAGAGAGAAGGGAAAAAATTGTTTTTATAGTTGACATAGTCCCATTGTACCTTGGTGAAAAGAAAAAAAAAAAGGCTTTGGAGGGTATGACGGGGAATTCTATGAAAACCTTAGGTTGGTGCACAAAGCAAGAAATACCATAGTAGGAATTTATTAAGTAGGAGAGAACTGTACAGAAACTATATCTGTACCACAGTGTAACTATATCTGTACCATAGTGTAACTCTGTATTGCACTTGTGTCTTGCATACTGTTTAAATACTTGATCCAGGGCACTGGTTTCCCTCCACAGGGAAACTCTGAGCTCTAAGCTTCTAAGCTTGTTGCCTTCAGACCCCTTGATGTGCAGGAGAGAGAAACGGGTGTTTCCAAAGAACAGTTCTTCCATTTCACAGAGAGATGTTTAAGATTTTTGAATGAATTGTTCTTTGGAAAAACTTAGATATTTAGGTGGGATCCAGTTGCTCTATTGTAGGTCTCTGCTGTCAGCTGAAATGCCTTTGGATATCTGGGACATCTGTACAGAACTGGCAGATAGGGCACACAACCTGCAGGAGACAAATGCCCTACTGCAGCAGGAGCTGGAGGCCATCCAGCATCTGAAATGTCAGTAGATGCCTGCTTGTGGGCAACTGAACTCCACCTCTCCTTTTATTCATGAATCACTCTCCACTGTCTCTGTAGCCCATGTTTTCACTAGATCAGATGCAGATCAGAGGGGAGATCAGCCGACCATTGCAGATATAGGCACATCCCTGTAGACATGTAGGCTACAGTGTCTGAATCCAGACTTGGACCCTCACCCCAGAAATTAAATTCTATGACTAACCCCTAAAAGGTCTGAATGTCTAAGAATGGATGAATGTCATACCCAGGATAACACAAGAAAAAAGATGTATATTTTTCTACACAGTGCAGATTCCCTTTTGCTTACCATTTCTGGTGGATCCTTCTCATACATGTTTTGTAGTTCTCTTATTACAGACTCATCAATTTTTACCAACTGAACAAAGAGCTGATACTCCTCTCGTAGGTAGAAATATTCCATATGAAGCCAAATGGGGGAAAAACTTATCTCCTCCTGCCCCACAGAGCAGCAGAGCTGTTTTGCATTGACTAGGAGAGCTTTTGACAGAACCTGCAGATGAAATAAGAAGTGTTATTTCTGCTCCAAAAACCCAGCAGGGCACTGAGGATATCATTCAGCACTGCTGAAGCAGTCTAGTCAAATTTCTCCATCAAAAAAAGTTTTTCTTAAGATGAAGTTAAGATTGAGCACTAACAGCTGTTGGAAAGTGCGCAGAGCATGAGAAAATAATCCGTAGCCCTGTGACTCAAGTCGGTGCCATTTAAAGCTTGAACCCCATGAAACCCCATTTACCCCATAGACAGAAAGATCTTGCCCAGGAAAAGTCATCCTTAGAAAATCATTGGCATAGCACTGCATCATCTCTGGATTACTTCCATCTGGTATCAACACATTCTTGATCAGCTCTTGGAACAATTTGGCTGGTTCCTTCATAGGCACTTTTGGATGACCTAGAGGAAAGGACAGAGATTATCAGGTAATCAGAAAATAGAAGCTGACAGGAAAACAAGAGTGCAAAACAGATATTCTAGGTCCATATGGTTGTGGGGGGAACAGAACTGCTATGGTTGCTCCTACCACAGCCTTTGACTATTGTGGGAAACTTTGGAGATCAGCTTCCCTGGGTTAAACAATACCTGCTTGAAAAGTCTGATGTTACCTTTCATATTATAGACTCTCTCCCATAGTTCCTCCAGGTAGGCCTTCAAAACCCAGCTGAATGGGAACTGGCAAAACACAGATGTGTTGGGATTTTCAGTCATTGACAACACAGAAATCTTGGCATCTTGTCTCCTTAAACAAGACAGAATGAAGCAATCATGTCATATGCTGTATGTGTATGGAACTGAAGCATCACAGAAAAAATTCTGACTGCCACTGACATATGTTCTGCTTAAAAGGTTAAAAAGCACAGAAAGATAGTTTGTAAAAACCTCAGCAATACTGAAAACAACGCAAGAACAGAAGAAGTTCCTGTCACTTGGAGCTGAAGGCTAAAAAAAGACTGCAGCAGAGGAAAGGCAAGTGAGTCAGACAACTGTCTTGTCTCTGACAACAGCTGCTGTTCAGAGTAAGTTAAAATGTGATAATTGTATATCAAATACATTTTGTGCTGGGGAGGAGATTCATCTGCTCTGACCTTAAGGAACTAAGATTCAAGTTTCAAAGTTCTACACTTATTGTTTTGAAGTTTACACTGGGTCAATCACTGTTTCAAGCGGCTGGAGTTCCTTACTAATGTCCCTGAGTTGCTGAAGGTTTAAGACAGCTGGAAGGTTCTGATTCCAATGTCATGACACAAAGGACTTATCATGAATAAGTTATGAGCCGTGTGAGCTTATCTTAACTTCAGCCTTATTTCACCATTTCCTTCTGCAGAGGGTGCATTATGAAAGCATGCTCTTATTCTCCCAATGTATATACTGTATTTTTCCACCAAGTCTCTTACTTGCTGGTATATTTAATTCTCAAGAATGATTCTTCTTTGAACATCTGAAGCCACAGTTCTGAGAATGGAGACAGTGGAGAGAGGTGATCCAGGTTGTTGTTTGCATCCACCACTGCGAGAATTTGAGCAAATATATTGGCCACAATGTCTTCTAAATGCATCCAGAGTGCATGCCTAGAAATGATAACATGGCCTGTCAAGTGTTTTCCTCATACATTACCAATACTCTACTCATCAGAAATTCACATCTAGTCCTGTATACCAGCTTGCAATATCCCTCCTGGTTGTCATATCTGAGCCCCATTAAGTGTTGTGCTTTACAAACCACAGCTCTTTTAACACTCTCAGAAACAGATCTGTTAGAATTTGGAAAGGGCTGCACAGGTAAAATGTGTGAACACTACCTGAATGAAGTGTCTTCAAGGATGAACTCACTGGAGACAGCTCTGTGGAAAACCCACTCCCTTGGTTTAAGACTTATTTTCTCGCGTTCTTGTAGGAGGAGGCAGATTCTCCTTTTCAGCACACTCATGAAATGACTAGAAACTAATTATAAAACAATGCTTATTGAAAATTTAAATGAAAGGAGTTTCCATTCAAAGTTTTCAATCAAAGTAAAGCTAGTTATAGGAAATGACCTCTATAAAAGTTCTTGCTTTCCTCCACAATAAAATCCAAGGACTTTATATTCTACCCTTTCCTCTTTATTTCTAACAAGTTGATTTTGGGGCAACACTTACTAAAGACACTCCGTTTTTGACTGAGGAAAGAAAATGCCCTTCTCCCTGTCTAATTCTTTTAAAAATAATTGCATGAATTAGGTTCTTTGGTGTATAAATACTCTGATATTCATATAGATACGGAGAAATATTTAGTATTGCATGCCACAATAATAGCCATAGTGCTGCAGAAAAGCTGACATCTTGTTCTTATCTGTACAGCACTGGAATCAATATAAAATAAAATTGATGCAATTGTTTCCATTTCAGTACTGATATAACCACAGCAGAAGTCATCCTGCATTGTATGAGGAATGGTGTCACTTTGCAATCACAAGAAAACGTATTTCCGAGAGGGACATTTTCTTATAGTCCAAATTTAGTACAGTATTCTGGTTTTGTCATATGATCACAAAGACTTCCCAGACCCACCACACTGTTAAAGTGGTGACATAGCCTCATTTATTTTTTTCAGTCATTAATAAACATTCTAGGCACCTGACAGGAACCTATTGCTCAAAGAAGAGCAAGTCATGCACCACAGTGAAAACGTCTTTTCATAAGCTGGAAAGAATAATTTCCAAATACACACATAAGTATTCTGATATTAGAAAACCAGACCCTTTCCATTTTGCAGTAACCACAGTTTGATATCAAGACACCACATCACCTGCACAAATAATTAGTATCAATTCTATGTAGAAATTGGTTGTGTGGCTCTGGAGTCCAAAATAATCATGGGAGTATAAAGAGACCTCTGCCTCAGATTTTTCTATCAAGGTCTCCATCAAAGGTCATGCAAAAATCTGGATGTTTCAATATAGATTCTGAGAACACACAACATGGGGTACATACAGAGCAGAACTGGCCCTTGGCAAACCTAGTCCTCTCTCTCCTGGGACCTCCCTCACTGCTGGCCTAGACAGGCACTAGGACAGATCATTAAAACACTCATTTTGTTTCCGCTGTTCCATGGTTTGCAATGTGCAAGATGAAGCGATGCATAAATAAAAAAACCCACCCTAATCTGGGCCTTGGTTTATACTCACATGTGGCTCTACTGTCCTGGAAAAGCAAGTTGTGAATGATTATGATTCTTTGAGTGGCACGCTGACTGTTGTCTGCCTTGTCTTCCAGCTGGATCACAGCTTTCTGGATGCTCTGTTTGATCATAGAATCCATGCTGAGGAACTGTGAATGGAGAAGACTGGAGCTCAGTATGTTGCCTAACACTTTGTTGCAATTCCTACTTGCCCTGACACAATGGACCCCCAGGCATATATCTATTTTGCCATCCCATCTCTAGCAAATACGTCCCAACATTGTAGAGAGGTGCTAGAAGCCCTGGCAAAGGAACAAGAAGCGGGGAAAGATCTAATGCTTTGTCAAAGTTCACAAAAGCCTTATACGTATCTACTCTTGCCTTGTGCTGGTCTGTCATAGGGTGGGGACCACTTCACTCACAGAGACCTGCAACTACATTTTCATGTGGAAAATATACTATCCAAACCAGAGACCAGCATAACTTGCATCTCTATATGCCTACAAAAACTGTTGTTTCCTAAACCACCTCCTGTGTAATGCCAGGCAGCTGAAATTAGAAAAAAGAAGTAAATCATACATTTCCTTCTGGATGAAGATTGGACTTGGCTGGATCTTCAAGTGCAGCAGATTCCTCTGGAGAGCCTGAAATCACAGTAACTCATAAGACTCCCTTGCAAAAAATGTAGAAACCTGAAAAATAGATAACTCCATCCAAAGCAAGCATCTGGAGTCTCTCAGCAATCAACAAAAGGCTGCAAAAACTGTCTCTTTCAGAAATTTCAGCCTAGGCTTTGATCCCTCTGGGGTGAATTGTCCAGTAACCAGATCTTTGTTTTACTTGGCACCGCACAGGAAATATAGGTGTGTCAGGACAGGAAATGGAGTTCATCCCCAACTGCTCCTGTCTCCCTTTATCCGTACATCCTGAAAACAATGGCAGGGATGTATTGAGTAGGCTTTGAACTCACCAAGTCAGGAATATTTAGTGGGTTTTTTGGGTAAGGCTAGCATAAAGACTTGATGGGAATCAAAGTGGGTAAGTGTATGTCTACTCTATGCTAAATGCGACAGCAGTACAGCCAGTTTGCTATTGCAGCTGAAGAACTGACTTTGGTACTCTGCTATCTTATAGTCACAGCTTTCACACCAGAAATAAAAAAAAAATGCAGTGCTGTAAGGACTTCAGAAACAGCAAGTACAGTAAGTCCTGTCGAGACCCAGAGACAGTGCTTCTGTGGATCATTTGATGTAGCTACTTAAAGCTGTAGATGGAGCAAATGGGACACAAAGGAAGGGACAGAGCCGTGCATGTAGTGGGTAAAAAGCAAGTGGTGGGTTACCTGTTGGGAGATGGTCATGGAAAGCGGTCATGAAAATCTCAGCAATAGTCATCTTGGCGAGATGGCCTAGGTTGGCTGTAAAGTCGTCTGATGGCATCAGATCATCCAAGTGGATTGACATCCATTCACCTGGGGAAGCAGTAAGCATGACAGAAATAGTAGTGCTGGACTTAACTGCTGTGAACAATTGACCTACCCTTCTTGGTGCACCACACCCATCCAGAAAAATCAACAAACTTTGGCCGCCCTGACCTACCAGCCACGTTGATAAGATATTGAGAGATGGAAAGTTTACCACCTCCTGCTTCTTTTTGTTCTAAATTATTCTGTTGCCCCCTCTCTATCTTCTTAGTGCTAATGGGCACAAATGCCCTGTCAATCTCATCCATTAATTAGGGAGGAAAATGATTCTATAATCCAAAAGATGTTTGACCACCTTCAATATTCTGTTTGAATGGAATTTCTTATATTTCAGTTTGTGCCCATTGCCTCTTGTCTTGTCATGGGACACCACTGAAGTGTCTGGCTCCATCTTCTTCATGCCCTCTCATCATGTATGTATACATTGTGTTAAGATCCCACAAGCCTTCTTTTCTCCAGTCTGAACTGTCTCAGATCTCTCGGTCTCATATCAAAGATGCTCCAGTACTTTAATCATCTCCATGGCCCTTCACTGATCTTGCTCTAGTATGTCCATGTCTCTTCAGTACTGGGAAGCACAGAAATGAACACTGTAGTTCATGTATGGCCTCACCAGTGCTGAGTAGTGAGAAATAATCACCTTCCTTGACCTTCTAATGGTACTCTGCCTAACAAAGGCTATGTTGTCCTTCTTTGCCACAAGGACACATTGCTAGCTCGTGTCAAACTTGATGTCCACCAGGACCACCAGGTCCTTCTGTACAAAGCTGCTTTCCAGCTGTTCAGCTACCAGCCTGTACTGGTGCTTGGGGTTATTTCTCAACCGATGCAGGACTTCACACTTCATGAGGTTCCTGTCAACCCATTTGTCCAGCCTGTACAGGTCCCTGTGGATGGCAGCAAGACCTTCTGGTGTATTAGCCATTCCTCCCAATTTTGTATCATCATCAGACTTACTGAAGGTACGCTCTGTCCCATCATCTGGGTCATTAATTAAGATGTTAAACAGTACTGGCCCCAGTACTGATCCTTGAGGTAACACCACTGGCCTCCAGGTGGACTTTGTGCTGTTGAGCAAAGCCTCTTAAGTGCAGCGGTTCACCTACTTGTCTGTCTAACTCACTGTCCATTTATCTAGTCCATACTTCAGTAGTTTGTTAGTGAGAATGTTATGGAAGATAAGAGCTAAAAGCCTTTCTGAAGTCAAGATAAACACCATCCACTATTCTCTCCTCATCCACCAAGCCACCCATCTCATCATAAAAGGCTATCAGGTTGGTCAGACCTGATAATTGAATTGAATTGCAATTCATGAATCCATGCTGGCTTACTGTTTTTCATGTGTTTGGACAGGGTTTCCAGGATTATTTGACGCATCATCTTTCTAGGGACCAATGCAAAGCTATTTGGTTTGTAGTTTCCTCAAACCCTTCTTCTTGCCCTTTCACAACCTCTCCTTTCCCTCCTACTTTCTCTCTGTTTCAAAATATTCAAACAATTTCAACCTTACCACTGCCAAATGCCAGGTAGCTGCAGCCTCCCAGAATTCGCGGGACTTGAGTGGCCAGCACAACATGTGATGGGCCTGTGCCTGTTGATTTCCTTCTCTCATCTATGACACAGTACCTAGAATCAAGACAGAAAGGCTAAAAAACCCATTATCTCTGTCAGTTGGACAGAGTCTCCCAAAGCCATGCTCTGCCTTTCCAGGGCTCAGGCAGAGCTTTTAGAAAGACTAACAGCTTGAGGCATGGTGGTACTGCAGTAGTGGAAAGAGGAGAGAGGAGCTCAGTTCAGTACAGCTCAGACCTGCTCTGGCAAGGCTAAGATCCAGGATGGTTCTGACAACCTCAAGATCCGTGCTCATATATCTCCCCTACAGCCTCTCCAAGCAATGATTCAGTCACATACCTCTTCAAGCTTTTTCACGATAGTTTTCCCTTCCTGCTAATATTGAATCTTTATTTTAATCTGAATTTGTTTTATGTATGGGTCTCTGCCCAATCATATGTTATTTCTGGCAATCATGGGAATAACATTAGCATTATCTGCTACAAACATAGACAAATTAGACAACAAAAGCCATGATACAGACCAATGCAGGACTTGCCAGGAAACAGGCCAAAACCCAGCATAGCTTTCCTAGAAACAGGACTTGAAAAGTTCAAGCCTCTCACTAAACAAGACAAATCCCCCCAGGACGAAGCATTTCAGGAGACAACATACAGAGTAGCTGAGATGGTGAAGAAACCATGTGAACAGGAAATGTGGGAGAATGACAAGGTGGTAAGAGGGATCGTATTGCAAGAGGATGCGTTTGGCTGGGAGAGGATGTCGCTAACATACTTCAAGGGCTGGAGGCCAACCTCATATAATGCCACTGTCAATGACTTCATCCCTCACTGGTGCCCAGAAGGACTTTAGTCTCCTGAAAGTCCTACCAGTGAAGTCTCATCAGCCAGCCCTGGGAGGTATCTTGGATCTCTAGGATGTCTCAAATGGCACTAGATGTCAGTTTAAGCCCTTTGGTTTGATGACTAAATGGAAAAAAGTAATCTGGTGTTAGGCCCTGTTTGGAGTAGCTTGTGCTATGTGAGTCAACTATGCTGGCAGAAGGTGGCTTTAATGTGGGAAGGAGGTGAAACAGTGTCAAAGGCTTGATTAAAGTCCAGGTAGACAACATCCACAGCCTTTCCCTCATTCACTAAGCAGATTGCTTTGTTGCAGAAGTTCAGATTGGCCAAGCAGGACCTGCCTTTCATAAACTCATGCTGACTGGGCCTGATCACCTTGTTGTCCTATACATGCTGTGTGATGCACTCAAGATGATCTGCTTCATATAAAGCACGCTGCCAGAATGAAGGTGATGTTCTTTGAGACAAATGAAAGCTGAGATGTTAGGGATGTTTTATCTAAAAATCTTAACAGACATGGGCTTGAAAATTTCAGCTACAGAACTTAGGCATGAGAACACAGACACAGATATACGCATAAAGCTGTATGAGAACATTTGCAATGACTTCACTGAACAGGTCACTAAAACCAGTGCTATATCCCATGGCTATTTGGCCACCACATCTCTTTTTTTTGCACCTGATGAAACAAATACAGAAGAAAAGAAGAAATAAGGAAGGATGTTTACTTGGCACAAGATAGAAGCCTTTTGCTGCTCTGTGGCTCATCAAAGTGAAACTGGATGAGGAGTAGTTTCTCTTCTGATGATTGTGCAAAAAAATTCCTGCAGACAATGAAATGGTTCGTTATTGCTCTACTCATGAAACACCTTTGTTCTCCACTCCCACTGCTCCCCCTCTATAAAATTAAAAAACAGCCATGAAGGAAATCTTTCCTCACCTGAGTTCCTGGCGGAAAGTGTATTCAGTGTCAAACTGGCTTAGGAAAAGGCAATGGATTTTATTTTGAAGGTTAAGTTTCTTGCTTAACTCTTCTAAATCTCTCTCATTTAGAAGTCTTGCATGTGTAGAAACCTGCAGTGAAAGGGAAATAAATTACAGGGAATTATTTTGTAGCTCTTGTATCACCATTCCTAATGGGTGAGAAAATTGAAGTGATCCCTTATGGAAGTTTTCAAGTGCTTCCTAAAGGCAAGACTCAGAAATGTGCCCTGCTTACAGGGAAAAAGCGTGGAAGCATTGTTAACAACCAGAAAAAAAAACTATTTCTTGTGCTACAAGAGACTCAGAATTGAGCTGCATCATTAGGAATTACTCAGATGCTGTGAGGCAGTGACCCCAAAGGAATCCTCTTGGGAGGCATGCATAAATACCTTGAGAGCTGGAAGAGCCTTTCCACACAACGTTATGAGCCTAGCATGAGGGTCCCCCTGTGTGATTCTACTGGGCTGACTCTTTCCCAAGGATGGGGGCTCCCAGTACTGTAGATTCTGTTTGGGGATCCAGTTGATACCTTTTTAGGTGTCTCTATGCAACACAAGTTCCTAAACCTCTGTGACAGTCACTGGAAAACTGATCAGGATGCTTTCTTTGCATAGACAACAGCTCCCAGAAATAGGTGTCAGGAGGCAATAAGCATGATCGAGGACCTGCCAAAACCAGTTAAAGTCCTGCTGGATGCTTGGTGAGATCCCCACATTACTACCAGTGGTTCTTGCCATTTGTCTGCAGGCAGTGAATGATGCCCTGAGCATCTTAGCCTTGAATCTCCAGAGCATTCAGAGTTAGGACCTGGCACCCAACTGCCTGTCTGTTAAGCATATCTACCACATCTGGGTCAAGAGTAGAAGCAGAGTCCACCCTTGCTGCAGAGGACCACAAGGCAAAAGCCAGGTGCATGTGTGATACAACTGATAGGGCAGGACCCAAAGAAGACATGTAGAAGCCCATCACTATTCAACAGTGGAATTGATCCAGTAGCTTAATGGGGGTTGCATGGTAACCTCCCTCATCTCGAAATAAAGACCACTCTCACTGCTTTACAGTGAAACACCCCTACCTGCAGGCAAAGCCCAGCAGTTCTCTCCTTCCCTGGCTGCTGGTTAAATGCCTCTCCCAAAACACTAACAAGGCTGTTGTGCTTCTGCTTGTGGAAGTACAAGTCTTGTATCTGCTCAGCATCATCCAGAAGGGAGTATTTAAGGCGCAGGATGGAGTCTGGGGTTGCACACTGAATAAGTTTCATTTTGGCAGTAGAGGCCTCTGTCTCTTCATAGGGCAAAAGGGCTCCCCGGGAGCTGTTCTGAGTGCTCTCCAAAGCAACAGTTGCAGAGGTATCACTGCTGAAACCGATGAAGACATCTGGTTCCTTGGGGCTGAGCTTGGTGAACCAAACATTGGAGAGCTTGCTGCTGTCAATGGAGACAAACAGCCTGACCCAGTTCTGCAGCTGCTTCTTCAGTTCTTGCTGCTGCCAGTTCAGAACGGTGTTCATGTCTAAGCAGTGCTTCTCCAGCCGGTTCAGCAGCGGGGTAGGGAATTGGTTGTAGACTATATTCTTCTCCTCTATCACAATGAGTCTGAACTCATCCTTCACACGGCTCTTCACTCTGTGAGTGCCAAGACCCAGGTCCACATAGTAATTTCCCCCAAGGCTAATAAAGCACTGGTTGAGTGCATCATAAAGGCTTTCATAAAGGTTGTGTATATTTAAAAGAACAACAGTCCTGCCTGTCTCCATGCAGACCTTCACTCTGCTGACAGACTGGCATACGTGGGAATAATCTTGGTCCTGTGGAAAACCAGAGCCAAATATTATTTCACAGTTCTCAGTATCTATAAGCTGTGTCATCTGGATGATGTAGAAAGCTGCATGGTTGGTTGTCAGCAGCAGAAGGTATCGAGACATGAGCCCTGCCTGTTTGCTCATATTTTCCCTCAGCAAATGAAGTGTGTGGCTGGTTTCCAAGTGTGGGGAACAATCAAGCTCACTGGTACAGTTTCTCAAGAGCTCAATAGGATTGATATCACTGGAGCCTCCAAAGTTTCTCTGAATGGCCTTTATAATATTCTCATGTTGAGATATGTTCTTTTCCTGGAAGTAATGTAGTATTGTTTTGATCAAGCTGTAGAAATCACGGAGCCCAAAGAACTCATTTTTTTGTGCTTTTAGCACATTGCAGTAGAATTCTGCCAGCAAAGGGAACAAATGCTTCATGTTTTTAAAGTAAGTGTGTGCAGCACAGATGCCCTCTGCAGTTTTAACTAGCTCTTCTTTGCTAGGGTCAGTCCGAATTACAAAAAGGCCCCTGTTCATTTTGGCAGGATCTAGGGCCCAGTTTGAAATGCCCAAAAAGCCAACTTTTTGGTAAGGCTCTGGGTTTTCATCATCATCAACACATCCACCTTCAAGAAGAGGGTGCAGTGTCTTCAGCGGCATCTCTGGTGAGTCTTCTGCTAGGCCGACTTCATCCAGGACAACAACAGATGCAAACTCATCCAGATTCTTCCCCTTCTGGAACTGTGCACATTGTCGGAAAGTGGAGATGATCCCATCTGGTTTTGAATGGGGACTGCACTGAAAAGACACCAGCTGTATCTCCTTGCATCTTTTGAACAACTGTCTTTTAGACAGCCTGCCCTGCATGGCATCCACAGCAATGGTTTTAGACAGGGATTTCGAGCTTCCTGGCTTCCCAACCAGAAAAAGCGGGACTCGTAGGTCCATGCATAAAACTATCATGAAGATGTTTTCCCTCAGAGCATCATTGCAGGCTGTTGCCTGAGGAACAGAGACATTATCAAGAAATACCTCTTGGCAAAACTCAATCTCTTGCTGTAGCAGGGATGCAGGGACAGAAAAGCACTTTGCAACCTCCTCCAGGTAATCTTTGCGATTCTCCAGAGACACATAATAGCAAGCTCCCAATGAAAGGACCAAAGCCCGTTGTTCATCATTTAAGACTGTTTTCTTTTCCTTTTTGTACTTTTCATCAATCCTAGGAAATAGCAGGTCTCTGAATTTATAAAACCAGAGCACAATGATTATGCATCGTTCTATATCCCGGAGACTGGCAATTCTGCATTCATCTTTCTTTTTCCTAAGGAAGTTCTGGGAGGCTGAAATGACGCTGGTAAAGACGTCCAAATTTTCAGTGTTGATCTTATTCTTCATGGTGGACTTTACAATCTCTCTGATATACAGGCTCTGTGTCTTTTCATTTAGCTCTCCAAAATCCCAGACAAGAGGCAGTAAACTAGGTGGAAGGGGCTTGACCCGATACACCAGCTGCCGCAAAGGAATGTAGCCCAGTTTCTCCACCGTGTCTTCATTTTGGACTCGGTACCCCAAGCCAGCTTTTTCAAGTTTCTGTATAGTTTCTTTGGAGTGCCTTCTGTAAGGGTTGCAAGCAGTTACTACTTTTAAACGATCAGTGAGTATCTTCTCTCCATTTACACTGCGATCACACAGCACTTCTTTGATTGCAAAGATAGCTTCTGATGTGTTTGCTTCATCAAAAAAGAGTACAGTGTCCATGTTATGCTTTTTTTCATTGTAACGTGCCAGCTTAATTGCCTGCTTAACTTTCTTGTGGATGGTCTTGGCAGTAGTGCCACCATGGACACGCACCACCACCATGTTCTGAATGTTCTTGCCTGCCCTTTGCAGGCTGCACATGAATTGCACAAGCTTTGTCTTCCCACAGCCTGTTTCACCCATTATGATTACAGGAATCCCACACTGGAACCGCAGATGAATGGCAAGCATCTTCATGGTGTTGTCCAGTGTCAGCTGATATGATTCATCTGGATCTTGGGTGTAGCTCACACCGAAAACTCTGCAGAGAGCTTCCAGCTGCATTGTTCTTGGCAAGTCTTCAAACTTCTTATTGAAAGGAACACACTGGGTTTTCAAAATCCAGTATAATTTACCTTTGATAACATTCCTTTCCAAAATAGTTTGAGAATAGGCATCAATAGCATCCAAGCTCTTGCTGACGTGGAAACCCAAAAACTCCATGGAGTCATTGTCTGCATGGAAGACTATATAGGGGTGTGACTCTTGTTCCCATTTTCGTCTTAGCCGGTACTGATCTATAATGCTGTTTTCCTCCTCATCATTTTCTGCACTTGGCACACTTTCATCAGAGATATCAAGAGAGGGCATGGCAAAGTCCTTGGACATGGTGATCATGAATTTTACCACAAATGTTTTAAAACCCTGGAAATCATCTCCAACTGCTGGGCTACAGAAAACTGATTTCTCACACTTGCTTAGCTGGAAGTTTAGGAAATGAGTGAAGTTGCTAAGCTCAGTCCAAGAAGGGTTGCGACAACAACAGAATTCCAGTAAGATCTCCAGCCACTCCTTCTCTGTCCCTTCAGTCTTCTTAGGGGTGAAAAGGAAATGGTCAAGATCTTCCTTGTTCTTATATCTACGGAGGTACTGGTAAGACCTCTGGAAAGCTTCACTCCTTAACTTGTCTAGATCAAACTGCTCCTGTGTCATTTCAAAACAACCAGAGCTGGGTTGGTTCAGCAACTCAAGTACCCGCATTGGTGATACACATTTCACTGCAGGAAAAAGATCCAGGAACATTTCTTCTGTCTCACTGGACACCTAAAAGAAAGCCAATAAGGAGTGCACAGATTACAGTGAGGACAGTTGCCCAACCTCCTTCATCTATGCATTTGGCTACAGTTCAAGAGATTTTCCTCTTCCCCCTCCCCAAATAGGTCAGGAAGCTGGGAAAATCATATGTAGATCAAATCTGGCTAAGGCTGCAGGCATGCTCCTCTGTAGACATATACTGACATGCCCGTAACCTGTATGGTCCTGGTGCCAAGTGAATGTCCAATGAAAAGCTAGAATAGAGCAAGCATGATTATTTCCACCCACCAAATAATCTGCCAGACAGACAGGTTTAAGCATAGAGAACTTTCCATCTTCACCTGCTTTCCCTAGTTAGTAAGCCACCATCGCTTTTCCTTCCAATTATTTGTCCAGACTCAACTTGCACCTGCGTCAGTCTGCCAAAGGGTTCACCCACAGCCCCCTTTGGAAAGAACTCTTATAGGTTTATGACCCATACCATGCAGAATTAATCCCTTTCCATTTCTTCTAAGCTGATCTTGTTAACATTGTGTGATGCTCCTGGTTCTTGTGCTGGAACAGATGGTGGATTTTTGATACCTATTTACCCTCTCCAGGCTACTCAGGAAGCTCTAACTCTCAATCACATCCCTAATTTCCTCTTTCAGAGTATCCTCCCTCATTTCTCATATAAGAGACTTCTAATTATTTTTTGAACACATGGGATTTCTGTGTTACACCAGGAATGAACTGAAAAGAATTCCAAACCCTGCACAGTGCCTAATATTTCCTTTCTAGAGTAAACACATGCTAGGACTGCGTGTTTCTGTGTAGATGAGCCATCATTCCACTAGGGACACAGACTTTAAATTATGCACAGCTTTAAAAGAGCCTTTGGATTCTGGCAGACTGACTGCAGGTGCAGATCTAGGTAGGTTAACATCCTTCATTACTATTCCTCTGACCTGAGCACACCATTCTCAGAGCAATACCTCCTGTTTCCTTGTTCTGCTAAAACATTTCCCTTTTGCCAGATACTCAATTAAGTAAAGATGAGAGGATTTGCACTTCCAGATAGAGCCAGAGGGACTCTGAATGTGTCTTAGGATGCACAGCTCAATCAGCAGCCGGTAGAGACCTGATGACACCTGAAAAGGAAAAAACATTTAAAACTGGTGAAAGAGATGTCTATCAAAACACACTCCACTACTCATAGCACATAGTAGTACCTGAAGCCAAGCTACAGCTTTGCTCCCATTTTTGTACAGGATTGCTATTCTAGCACACACTGAGACAGCTGTAACTTAATATGATTGGATGCTTGGTGCTCTGAAGCCTTCTAAGAAAAGTCTAGGCTGTCCAAATCTACCCTCTGCTTAAGCCAGCTCACTACCTTTGTTTAAATAAAGTCCCTTCCAGAGAAGTACCAGACTGGACGTGAGATGAAGAATGCACTCCTTCCTGTGAATGGGGACTTCTATGACCATTTGGTTTGAATTCAGTGTTCTCCACTACCTTACACTCTGATTAATACCACTGTAAGAGAAAGATTGCTTTTATAAAATGGGACCCATTTCACACAGCTTCCCCCCCCCCTTAGGCATGGAACAAGGCAAACACAGGCACCTGAGCTTCTAAACTGTATCCAGAACTCTTTTTGTTCACGTTAAGTTCTAAGCACCTGCTGCTATTACTGTAGGCGAGAATAAGCCAGCACAAGAGGCTGTGCAAATACTCTCCTCTAAAAAGCCAATGAGGTCTTGGGTACTATGTTTAACACTAAGAGAAAGGCTCTCACCACTGGTGACACATCAATATGGAAGATGGATGGCTGAGTTTCAGTTGGGAATTCCTCAACAGAGAGTAGCTCCTCCAGAAGGAACTGGAAATCAATCTCTGACTCCATCAGCCTAATAGTTTTGTGAACCACTGGTAAATCACGGAGCTGGACACGGATCTTCTGGAGGATACTGTTCACAAAGAGAGACTTCCCTATGGAAGAGAAGAGATAGCCAAGATTCACCTTCAGTGTCAGTCTGCCCTTTCACATGCATGTGACTGTCTTTCTCCAGACATCCGAACTCCCCCCAAACTGAGTGGCTGTCCCTCAACAGCCTCTTTAGAACAATACCTGGGACCAGATTCCAGTCACATGAGGGACATCCTCCAAGTCTGTGCTCACAAATTTAGCAATATAGCCCACTGGAAGGCAGAACTCATGCCCCCACTCCAACCCCACTGAGGTTACCAATACAGACATAGCTAGAAGGCCTGGATCCTGAACAACTTGCCTCAGATGTGCCATAAAAAAATCTCAAGATAAGCTTACTATCTGAAGAGACGTGTCTTGAAAAGTTTCAGAAACGGTAAGAAGCATGAGACATCCTGCTGAGTATTGCAAAGGAGCCACAGAACACTTGTTCTATAGAATGGCAGGTAAGGGCCATTTGGGCTGGTCTATGGTCTTTCAGAGAACATCTGAACTTCTTTAGGCAACTGACTCCTATCGCTATGATCTAGTTTATCTCATGGAGATAGTTTTATTTCTTGTTCTTTCCAGAGTCTCACTGCATTATTTACTTTTCTTTAGATTGGATGACCGTAGCTCCCTTGAAACTCATGTTTTCTAGACTGCATTATCATTCCCCTTTAGACTCTTTCCAGGTGGCCTAAAATCCTTTTTGAAATTTACTACCCAAAGCTAAACACATGTGAGGAGAGTGGAGGGCATGCCATGTCACATGCCACGTTCTTCTCTAGGCTTCCTGGATTGAGACATCACTCACAGTAGGAGCTCTAATACCTACCCATTCCTGCTTGGTTGGAATATATGAACTTCACGTTCTGCTGATAGGGCTCTTTGAAGGCCTGAGCAACAGGGGCTGTCCCATGAGGCACTTTGAGATGTGTGCTCAGGTATGCCTGGATGTCTGTTTTAGAGTAGCATGGGATAGTAACTTTGTAGGCGTGAAAGGCTGTGAAAACATAAGAATTCTGAGCTTTTGCACTGCAAAAGATAATGAACCTGTAGTCAAGGACTGTAGAAGACTGCAGCAAGTGAAAAAAGTGGTACTCCAGTTGTTTGGAAACTTTGTACATTAATTTATCAGCACCCAGTAAGCAGTAGATTTTCTGGTTGCAAGAATCAGATGAAAGAGCCCTCCTAACAATCAGTTCCACTTCTTCCTCCTCTGTGTTGCATGTACACACCAGGACCTCATCATATGTTGGCAGAGGTGCTGTCTTAGTGTGTCCATAAAGAGAGAGCATGTGGAGTAACATTTCCTCTTCTTTACACATGATGAGAGAAGGTTTCCTGGCTTCAAGAGCTACTGGTAGACTTCTCTTGATGCATGTGGTTTCCAGAGCTGCTAATTTCTTCAGTGTTTCACCAAAGACATCCAGGCTGATGTATTTGTCTGACACAAGGCCAGCGTATTTCTTACAGTAAGCATCCCAGAGCAGAGTTACCTTGTCACAGATGGATGGCAAACTCTCAAAGGAGGTGGCCAGTTCATCTTTTGTAAGGGTGCTAAAAGTTGCCCGGTCAACATTTCTGTTCTTTTTAAATTTCCTTGAGTTTTCCAAAAAGGCTTCTCGCTGCTCATCATATAATTTGCTCAGATTTTCAACCTCGTCCTTGTCATCACTTTGATCAAGGGCAAAATCCATGAGCTTCTGCTCTGTAATATCAGAGTATGGAAGGCAGCTTTGCAGGGCTGCCTTTGCCACAGACGTACTGTAGCCAGATTCAGCCAGGCTTTTGATGAGCTGGGGAAATCGAATGACATAGTCATGCCAGGTAACAGATCCCTTGTCTCCTGTTGTGACAGAGTCAAGTGGAGTCATGAGGGCTTCATCCAGGGCTTTTCTAATATCTTCTTCTTTAATGTCATGCTTTATGACAGAAAGCATATTAAGAATCTGTGGCTCCATTGCAGTACTGTGGGCTTTGGCCAGTTGGCTACATAGACAGAAGAGCTGCTGTGCAGTGAAGAAATTGAGATGATAGTAGGTGTCTCTTTGAGCCTTCAGATATTTCTTCCACTCTACCAGGCAGTGCTCCATTGCTTTGCAAAGGCCATTCAGCTCCTCCAGGACAGGTCTTCTGCTTTGAACAAGGATGCCAGCAATTCCAAATTCTGCGTAAACTTTTAAGCTGTGTTGGGGATTGCAGTAGATGTCAGCCTTCCAGTCTGTGAAGAGGATATTGCCAACACTGAGAAGTTGCAGGTACAACTTTCCGACCATTTCAACTTTTTCCAGGATCTGTAACATGCAACAGACAAAACAGAGAAAGGGATTATCATGTGTTTTCAGCTACTCAGTACTTCTTACATTACATTTTCTTTCACAGATCTGTTAAAACCTCTTAAAAAAATAATAATAAAAAAAGGATTTGGCTCAATTTTTATATACAGCTTTTCAGGATACATTCCTAGCTCTAGACATGCTCTAGAACTGCATGTTTTCCTGGAAGACTTCTATTACTCTTCAGAAATACTGGTTCCATGATAACTAGCATATTGTCTACTGGAGAAAGGAGGCCCATAGAGGAAGGACAACTCCATTGTCACAGGTAGCAAGCAAATCTGACCTTTAAAGATTATGATGAGCTGTATCCCACCCTCAGAATCACCACCTTTTTGATATTTGGCCCTTGTGAGGTTTCTTCATCTCTGACTGAAACACTGCACAGCAGCTTTTCTATCTGTGAAGCCAACCTCACTTCAAACACCCTCTGAATAAATAACTCATTGAAAATAAGGAAAAGGCATAAGGAAAAAGATGTGAAGCATCTGGTTTGCAGTGGGTACCCACATTGAAGTGACCTGAATCAACCCCTAATTTTTCCTATTTCTCTTTAAAGTAGAAGCTTAGATGGCTTGCTTGAGTGGAGATTTCCACATCATTGACATGAAAGTAAGGACAACACCTCAGACAGCTGGACTTCTACAAACTCCATCATCACCTTGCAAGGGAATGGCTGAATTTATAATTTGTGCTTCAGGGAAGATCTGAGTCTGCTACTTCTGTTCCTGAAAACTCAGAGCTGAAGGTCAAGGATGAGTCTCCATGAGAAAATTTTAGCATAAAAAAACCCAACCCTTATGGACACACTTTTCCATGCACACAATGGTCTTTCACTTACCTGGTAAGTAACCTGGCAACTTTCCTTACCTCCAGGAAGCGATTTGCCTCCTCTCTGCCCTGCTCAGCTTTTGTGGTGATTAACATAAGCTTGTTCCGGAGCTCTGTGAGCTCAGCCAGGCTGTATTTAGCCTTCCGATGTGTCTGAAACACTTCTTCTGTGGTGTCCTTCAGCAGCAGCACTGAAACACAGTCCTCAAGGGCAGCCTGAAAAGCAGGCAAGAGGATAGGTCCCACTCTGTCTCTTCTCTGTGTAATTCCCCATCCTTGTGCAACAGGCCTTCAAGAATAGTAATAGTACACCCTTGCATATCACAGCCAAACATCAATTTTTCCCACATCTTAGGATGTGGATCATTCTTTCCCTGTTCTATTGTGCAGGGCTCACTCTTTCAGGGTATGCTGCAAGTACCACTCTCCTTGAACAATGGAGTGGCAGTTCTCATTTTAAATCTCTCCCTTCTCTTTTTATACTTTCTCAGTGACCAGATGAGGATTTTTTTGTATTAAAATACTACTTCCTCTCCTGCCTGGGGACAAAAAGAGAAAAGCCTGTTTTGTTGTGACATAAGGTTGTGCTTCTTTCAAATTTGACTAGAGATCTATTTGCTATCTGACATAAACCTTTGAAATGGATTTCAAAGATGTTAATTGATTTGGGCAAAACCAATGCCCTGAAAAGAATTCATCAAAATGTGGAGAACAGTTACCTTGAATTTTTGAGGTGCTGAGATGATAAACATCCCTCTGCTGATGATGTCTCTGGCTTGAGAGATGGAG
Source organism: Psilopsiagon aurifrons (assembly GCA_025447955.1). Lineage (NCBI taxonomy): Eukaryota > Metazoa > Chordata > Aves > Psittaciformes > Psittacidae > Psilopsiagon > Psilopsiagon aurifrons. The sequence goes on along the minus strand of JAOEHY010007448.1, from coordinate 22,311 downwards.
GAACACTCTACAGAGCCATGAGAGTCATGAACCATCTTTATCCATTCTCTCATATCACAGGAATCTTTCTGTTAAAAAAAAAAACCCAACACAACAGAATGAAACCTAATAGCCAGGCAGCAGCTCTGTAAGTATGATTTTGGTAAGAATGAAGGTTCTTGTGCCTGCCATGCCTGAAGAGATAATGCATAGCTGTTGCACCCAAACCTGCATCTATTTTATAGGCTTTAGGAAAGCCAAAGCTGGTGAATAAATATTTTGTGAAGCTGCTGGTCTCTGACAGTCTTTGGCAATTTGTAGGAAGGGTACCAGTTATATGGTACCCCGAGTAGGATGTTATAGATTATGTGGAGAGGATTATTCAAGACAGTGCTAGACCAGGCTTTTCTACAACACGTAGCATTGGAATCACTTTCTTCTGCACATGGCACCTAATAGGTCTCCTCCATTTGCATTCAAATAGGCTTGTGAGGGCTTTTAAGGTGTCCCAACTGGTCTTCAGTCCAAAAAAGCATGGATTTCTCATAGGTTTTATGTCATATCTGCTACACCCAGTTGGATGTCTTGACTCCCATCCATCAATGCACTAAACTTTGCCAGTTCATTCTTCCAGTATGAGTTCAAGTAACTTTGGAATGAGGGATTTGCAGACTCACCAACTTTTTGGGCAGATTTTTGTCTTTTACAGTGGTTTCACTGATGAATGACAGGGCTTCAGAGAACTGTTCATATCCAGATGTGGGTCCCAGGTCAAATATAATGGGTGCTGAAGCAGTTATAGCATCACGGAAGAACTGTAATTTGTCAATATCAATGTCTTTTTCACCTGCAGAAATTGATGCCAGCTCCACAAATACTGGAATTTCTGTTTTTTCTGGGGGGAAAAATATATCCAAAAATAAGACACCTGGTTGAGGAGTTTCACAGTCAGCTCAGAGGTGGAGTTCACACAGTGGTTTGATGCAATGCTGTTGTCACAACATCTGATCCCCCTCTTTTGTTTCTCTTACCTGATGACTCTATTACATCCCAGTGCAACTCACCTTTTATTATGGTTTTGATCCAGGAGACAAAGCCTTCCCTTGTGCATTCAAGAAGTTCCCTCAGAAATTCCAGCATCTCTTCTGGAAGATTGCTCAAACTGATTTGCACCTTCATTAAGTCCTGGGTCATATAATCAAGTCTTTTATTCTTGAATTCCAGCTCTTCCTGAAAAGAAAAAAAATCCAAGACATACTAGTGTGTGTCCCTTGGTAAGAGAAGAAGAAAGATAAGGTCTGCCACTGCCCTGCACATCAAAGTTCCATCAGCCACTCAGGGTTTTTTTCCAAAGTATGAGTTTCACAGAGACTTCTATTCCTCACATTCAATCTATTTCATAAGCTCAATCTGGTATTTCAGTACAAGTCTCTGCAGAGGCACACAGTCATGATACAAAACTTGCCTAGCATCTGCCTTGAAGTCTTGATCACTAAAAGACCTTTCCACAAAATTTAAAAGGTCTGTTCCAATTTCAAAATGTCTGGGAAAACTGATCCAAAACTTGGAAAGCTATCCAAGGTGCAAAAAGTTACAGAACATCCAGCTGCTCTGTGGGGTCTAGATGTGCAGTTCCCCATCATTGTCACCATAATAGAAAGGTTAAGACAACATTTTAGTTTTTTGCAGGAATGGGGCAAAGAGGCTTGGAGATCTGCGAAAAAGAACATGTGGAAGCCAAATGAAGAATTGCTGGAGTTCCTATCTATTCCAGATCACATGATGCAGAATTTGGTTGCTGACACACAGAAAGGCCTACATCCATTGGCCTCACATAGTTTCCTCAGATGCCCTTGGGCATCTCTAGTGGCACTGGAAGCTCATTTGCAGACAACCAGGAGCCTGATTAAGGATAAACTGAATCACATTCCTGACTCCACTTACGCCATTATAAAGTGCCAGGCTAAAAGAGAGATTGCTACAACAGTGAAATTTATATTCCAAAAGGAAAAAAAAAGATCGTCCACTGTGTCCAATATGATTTAGTTAAAAGTTAAGACAGACAAAACCAAATGTTCCCCATTCAGACCTGCCAACACAGAAGCCACAAGAGCACTCAGCATAAACCAGATATTGATGTGTGGCCTACATACGTATTTTGTTATGTCGCTGATAATCTGAAAATTTCCATTAAGATCAAGTGTCTTCCGCAGTTCATCAATCATCTTGGCAGTGTTCACCACCATAGACAGGGTCAGGTAGTTTTTAATCTTCTCCACTGCAGCATCAACCCAGGCAGCTTTTCCATTCTCTTTCCCTTCACTCATCTCCATAATTGTAAACTCCTTTCTGAGTTGACTCTCATCTTCTAATTGCTTCCCAAAATGGCTCTGCACAGTTCCAATGGTGATGGAGAAGCCTTTGAGGGACAGATAGGTACTCCGAAAGTCATCAATGGCTGGTTTATAAATGTTTTCTTGTACATCTTCTATCAATAAAATTTTCCCTTCAGGGTTTATGGCTTTGATTTGCTTTGCTTTTTCCTTCCACAAAGCCTGAAAATAATTGCTTTCCTCTAAGATACGTATTTTTTTCATCATGTTACTGTATTTAGCAAGGAAGTGGGATTCAAAAGTTATCTTCTGGTCATTCACAGAAAAAACGCTTACAGATATCTGATCCTTAAGAAGTCCTCTGTTAGAGATGCATTTGTTCACAGCTTTTCTTTTCACTAAAAAAGGTGGAAACAACAAAATTAGTGCATTTCTCCCGCTAGAAAGACACTTAACCTTTAAGCATGGAAAGTTTTGACTCTGGCTGCAACACCAAATAGGTAGATGTGTATGTGTGTGCCTGTGTGTGTTTGTGGCAAAGTTCTTTGGGAAAAACTGAATCAAGATCAACACCAAAAGAAAGGTTTTGGCAGGCAAAACCTATTGCTCCATGATGAGATAGAGAGCCTTCAATCCATGGCCTTGAAACTGTGGTAGTGTCTGTAGCATTAGAAAACAACTTGGCCCTGAAGCAGATGTTGAGGAGACTTACACCACCACTTGGCCCACCTCAGCTGCAGAATCAGTTCAATTGATTCTTGCACCCAATCCAAGAACTTCAATGCTGGCACATATATGTTCCACTGTCCAGCAAAAAGAATTCACTGGGTGGATCTTCCCAACCAAATACACATTCCTGCTCCCTTTTGCTAGCTCTGTCCTTCTCTTTTCAGGTTCTAGATCTTGTCTGAAATTTTGTCCTGCCTGAAATGCACTTTCCCCCACAAACACTTATCAAATTAGGTAATTCAGCCATACATATCTCTCAGAGAAATTAAACACCTTGTGCTGTTTAATCTTCCCCCATGAGACAGATTCTCCCACTGTTCTGAACTCCTTCCCTATATGCACTCCTAACAGACTTCCTTTTATTCCTTTCCTGCTTGCTCTCTCCTCAGAGCTACTGCTTGCGCTAGATGGTCATGCAGCACTGTTTCCTGGAGGATTTGTTACCATCTCTTTATTTTAGGAATCAAAAACATACGCAATCCTATCATCTCAAATAGAATGGGATGGTACCTCTTATTACACCCTCTATGCTTTTGCATAGACGCAGAAATGAGTGTCTCTGCTCCATCTCCTCTTTCAATTGTTCATATTCCTCTTTTCTGACTTCCAGCACTTCTGCTATGCGGCTAAAGACAGAGGGACCTGAGGAAAGAAAGAAAGAAAACAACAAACCACACACCTTTGCCAAGACCTCACATATAAAGGATTTTTGAGAAAATCATCTGGAGAAAGACAGAAGCTACTAGAAATGTAACAACTGCCATTAAAAAAAATGTATGCCTGAGTTTGCACAAAGGCTGCTTCACTTGAACTAAAAGCAGCGGTATCAACCAAGAGCCCTTCTGATGTGATCACTGCCACAGTCCAAAACACTCTGAGACACATGAATGAAGTTAATTATAGCAGAAGAATTTGAAAGAAATTTCTTCCACTTTTTTGTAAAATTTAGCTGCATTTTGAAACTGCCCCATGACCTTGAAGGTTATTTTGTAACCAGCATAAATAACAGCAGAAAAACAAACCCTAAACCCACTAAAGTGGGTGGTGCAATTGACATGCCTGAGGGACAGGATGCCATCCAGAGGGACATGGGCAAGCTTCAGAAGTGGACCCATCTGAACCTCATGAGGCTCTGAAATGCCAAGTACAAGGTCCTGCACCTTGGCTGGAGCAGCCCCTGATACCAGTACAGGCTGGGGGATGAAGAGATTGAGAGCAGCCCTGCAGAGGACTTGGCTGTACTGGTGGATGAAAACCTGGACATGAGCTGGCACTGTGTGCTCACAGCCCAGAAACCAATCATGTCCTGGGCTACATCAAAAGAAAAGTATCAAGGGAGGTGATTCTGCCCCTCTACTCCACTCTGGTGAGACCCCATCTGGAGTACTGCATCCAGCTCTGGAGCCCTCAGCGCAGGAAAGACATGGACCAGTTGAAGAATGTTCAGAGGATTGCCACAGAAATGATCAAAGGATCCAGTGATCACCTCTCCAGTGAGGAAAGGCTGAGAGAATTGGGCTTGTTCAGCCTGGAGAAGAAAAGGCTCTGAGGAGACCTTATTGTGGCCTTTCAATACTTAAAGAGGTCTCATAAGAAAGATGGTGACGGACTTCTTAGCAGGGCTTATTGCTATGGAACAAGGGGTAATGGTTTTAAACTGAAAGAGTAGACTTGAACTAGATATAAGGAATATACTTTTTACAGTGGGGGTGGTGAAACACTAGAACAGATTGTCCAGAGAGGTTGTAGATGCCCCAATCCCTGGAAATATTCAAGATCAGGTTGGGGGCGGCTCTGAGCAACCTGACCTAGTTGAAGATGTCCCTGCTTTTTGCAGAGGGGTTGGACTAGATGACATTTAGAGGTCTCTTTCAATCCAAACCATTCCATGATTCTGTTTCTAACAATACAAACACAATTCTGTAAATACATCATAGGAACACTATTTAATTGCTATCCATTGCACAGTAGAAGAATGTTGGTTTCTGTCCATAATGTTAAATCAGCTTAAAAAATGCCAGTATTCAACTTTTTCATATTTTTTGCCTTTGTGTTTCTTCTCTTGCAGAGATTTTTTTGTTTGTTTGTTTTCTAAGTGCTTTAGAGACCTTTCCAATATAGGTATATTTTCTATTTGCCCTATTGCACGGGAAAACACACCATATGGAGCTACTGTTTTGGGAAATAAATTTGGAAATTTTGAGCTTACGACAGAGGCACAGTATATTCTGGAATTCCTCTTGATGCTGGAAGATGATGGACAGCACGTTGCAGGGAATGCTTCCTGAGAAAACTTGATGGCCCACAAAGTGAAAGAAATTATTAAAATTGGAGAGCAGTTCTTTTGCATTTTTATCGATCTTATTTTGAAATTTGTCCTCTGTTTCTTCTGTAAAATAAATGAAAACCTGTGAGAGCAGTGCTTTCAAAATAAGATTTTTCCCCACTGCCTTTTTAACATACATCCTCAGGAAGGAACAGTTAGCAGCTTTGCAGACCCTGTCTCCAACCCAATGAATAGCAAGGGGACCTGTTATAGCCACTTTTGTGGACAGCACAGATTTGATTGTGTGACTGACAATTAAATGACTGACACCACCATATGGGAAAATATGTTGCTTTGCTCCCAATCAATGTAAGACAGAATTTTTCATTTGTTTTAGGTACATTAAACCCCAAATGTATCTTTAAAGGACCCTTGCCTACCTTTGGTTATAATTCTCCTTCAAGACAGAAACAAACCTCTGGGGTGCTTCACAGTTAGCATTTCTGTTTGGTTTTTTGGGGGTGGGGGTTGTTTTTTTGGTGGTTTGGTTTGTTTGGGTTTTTTTTCAGGGAGTAATTTTTTAATATTCTTCATTTAAAAAAATTCAACACCTCTCATGAATGCGAAACAAATACCATTTCAACTGGAAAAAAGAAATTGAGATGCTTCTCAGTTTCTGAAATAAAACATCTTTTTCCAGGATATGTGAATATTTTGTCTTTTCCATTTTGTGTTGGCAACAAACTTCGCAGATCTTTAAACAGAGGTGATGAAACCTCATATTCCTTTCTAGCAAACGAAAAGACTTAATTTCAAACTTCAAGCAGCACTATGGCTGAACTGTTTAGTGTGAGATTTTAGTGACATGTACATCAGATGTTGCTTAGCTACAAAGCCCATCAAAGCTCACAAGAATCTTAAAAAGGAGGGAAACTCACCAACAGCAGAGATGAGATCACAGATCACAGAAGAGCTCAGCACCTCTTTGAGAAATAGTTCCATGCTATCAAGATGTCTTTCTACTTTTTTTAAGGAGAAAGGAAAGTTGATCATCTTGTCTGAGAATACTTTCTGAACAACAGCAGAAAGCACTTTCCCAGCATATGACCTGTCTGTCTTGATGACTTTGGATACCATTTTTACCAATATAGGTTCCTGTAAAGACCAGAAATAAGGACAAGAAATTACTCCTTTTAGTTGTAATTAGGCTTTTTAGAACCCCTACCTTTACACTAAATTCCTCTCCCACTACATTAACCCACCATAGGCTAAATAAGCACAGCTAGCAAAGTGGGTCAGCTCAGTGTGGCAGGAGGTGAAAACTCCCAGCTTGCAAGAAGTGATGGTGGCATTTAGACAGAAACTGTTTACCTCACTTTTAGGTAAGTGTTTAATCCTTTGAATGACACAGTCTGTGAAGCAGATCTCGAGATATGTATTCCAAGGCTTGTCCTTCTCTATGAATTCTGAGTAGAAGTCCAGAAGTTTTCTGCCATTTATCTGCAGAAAGGAAATGCTTAAGCTGCAATAGCTTTCTGGAGTCTTGCCAAATTATCATTAAGTTTTCACAGCAGTGGGGGAGGAGTTATGCCCCTCTACATCAGGAAGGAGCTCGCAGCTGATGGAGCCACCATCCAAACACTGACTGGGACAAAATAGCATCCTGGGGCCAGGAGAAATCTAAGCATCAACTCACCTGCTTGGAGTTAAGTAACCATAACTTACTTTCTTCAGCCACCTTTCAAGCATGCTGTGTATCAGGCTTTGCCATTTCTCGGTCCATTTCTCACAGACGATGTTGAGCAAGGACAGCTCATGCCACACCTGCGGCAGAAAAGCAAAGCTGGTCAACTGGGCCTCAGGGTGTTGACAGACCTTCTAGGGTGGGTGATTATCTCTTGTGTGGGTTCTTGTTACTCACATCGATGTTTTCCAAGAACTGTGTATGCCTGGGCAAGGAATTTTCCAGCCACTCTGTCATAAAAAATTCAAACTCATGCCATCTTTCTGAGATAAAATGCTGAAATTCCTTGGGAAATAATAAAAAGGAGACAATTGGCAAGGAAAATCAGATTTTCACTCTGGCTTTCGATACTTAACTGCTGTGTAGAGAGTGAAAATTAAGGCCTTCCCCACCACTATTTAGGGCCTCTGAGAAGAGAAACGGCTGGCACACTCAATGACGCTGCCAGCTGTGTTTCTAGCTCTCTGTCCATAGAAAGCCTCCCCATCTGCCTCAGCACAAATTCTGACAAGGTTAGAATAAGTAACTGAGAAAGGCAGTTACATGCTCTGCTGTCACTCCTATAGCTGCCCATGTCTGAATGAAGCAAACCTGAACTCCTGGCCATTCTCAGCTATAAAGACATGGGTATACATCCTTATGAAAGCAGTGGGTGTTATTTTTACCTGATTTGCTTGCAGCACATCTGATTCTGCAGCCAACACCTGAAGTATCCGTAGCACTGATACTATTGAGCTAAATGGCACTGCATGACAGTGTTTCAAGAAAAATGAAAGCAGTGCGTATGTTACATTCAGATAGCACATGGGATCCTCCTCATCTGTGAGCGTCGTCAGCTGCTCAGTACCGTGTTTAGTACCCTCTTTTTGGTGCCTGTGGACACAGAAAAACACTGTACACTTCATGTGCTAATTATAACAACAGCATTTAAGAGACAGTCAACACAATCTTGAGCTCAAGTATCCTTCATTTGCTGAACAATGCTATGCAGTGTAAGTCAACCAGAGCCACTTAAATGTCGGAATTTGTAGCTGAATCCCACAACATGAGATGGAGGTAGATTGTGTGACAGGACAGATTCCCCTATGGACCCATTCATCCTTCATCAGCACCAGAAAGGTTTAAAAGATTGACATACATCTAACAAAGACAATTACTACAACCTCCCTTTTTCGGCTCAAGCACAAATCTAGCCATTCTTTCCCACCTCCTCCACAGAGCTGTCCTAGTATCTATCCTCTCAGAAGGTTAACACTTACAAGTCCTTGAACCAGGATGTCATCCTTTCAGCAATATTGTTCAAAACTCCATTCAAATCCTTTTCCTGAATAGAGGGTAAAAACATACCCTGAAAACAAATGTGAAAACATATAAGTTCCTAGAGCTGAGGTGATCCCCTATGAAAACTGACAAATGTGACAAATGTGAAACCTTCAGAGGTTTTTTTTACACCAGTGTTTGCATTAAAAAAAGTGCCCTCAGCACTTCCAGATAGAAAGGCAGATCTAGCTCCTGTTAAAACTATCATTTCAAATCCCACAGAAGCCAGATGTCTCCAAGATCTCTGGAGTTCAGAGGATGGTGTGAGAGGTCTTAGCTCAGATTTTTTCAAAGTACAAATTAGAGTGTGTTGAGTGTAATCCTATAATATACACCAAGAAGTAGATTTTAAGTGGAATGCCACTTCAGAGCCTCAGAGGCTATTCTAACAGTCTAGTTGAAATGTGAGAATGACACAAAGTATGTTCCCATAAACAAGTCAAATTTTGATTTAAAAATAATCACTCCTTCAAAAATGCAATTTAGAACTTTAACTTCCTTCTTTCATCTTTTCCAGCTTTAAACAAAGTTCCAATTGTTTGATCCCCACAGTGTTCATTTTGGCTGCTGCCTTTGAGGACAGGATGCTCAAATATTCTGATTAAAATTCATTTGATAGAGCATTTGCTAGTAATTTTCCCACCAGACGAAAAAAAAAAAATGAGAAAAAAAAATGAGATCCCCTTGCTCTTTCTCTTTTGCCACTTCTCTCAAAATACGGGTATTGACCTCTCACTCCAGGTTCCTATGATTCAGCCCCTTTGGATCTGTTGAAAATTTCTTTGGGAGATAGGAAGACTTTCTGGCTCACCTGTATAAAATTGCCAAACTTTTCATGACCTAGGAAAAAAACACTAACAAGAAGCTGATCTATTACTGTGTGGATTGTCTGATTGCCTTACATGTACTTGGGCTCGTTCAGTGGTGATTGTTACGATGCGTTTGTACACAGCGTTCAGGAGGAGCATAGGTGGAAGCTTGATTTGGAGCAGGGACTCCTTGGTGAAGTTCTTCAGTGCCAGCATCTCCAGGACTGTCTTTGCCAATGGAGAGCAGCTTTCAATGAATGACTTGTGAATCCTTATCATCTCCAGGACTTTCCTAGGAAAGTGGACCATCAACAGCAGATGCCCTTTGGAGCATCAGGATTTACTTTATGCAATCCTACATGCTCCTGTGGCTGGCAAATATGGCACTGGACTTAAAGAAGAAGTAACTGAACACCTGGGTCTTTATAGCAAGTACATATACACAATAAGGCTTTTTTTGTTTTGTTTTGTTTTTGGTTTTTTTTTTTTTTAGCCTTTTAAAGAATAAATTCTGAGTTTGAGAATTTCAGTCCATAACACACTATCTTGTGTGAATGCACATATGTGCTTTTACTCCCTGTCCAGTTTGCCTGCAGTGAGCCCACCTTCCTCCCTGGGACACAATGCCCAAATGAGGATCTAGGGGTAGTTCTCTCCCTAAAACCACTCCCAACAGGCTGTCTGCAGTGAGACTGCACAGTCTTCAGCTCAGTCTTTCCCTTCCTCCAATTTGCCTTCAAACACCCTCCTGCTCTCTTAGAGCAGAAGTAGGACGTAGGAGAATGGCAATGACTTGCTCCTCAGGGAAGAAACACAAAGTTTCTGGTGTTTGGAAGTCCACAAGAAAAAACACTGCAAAATTATTCTAACAGTACAACAGCTTATTTCTCTGACCCAGCCTTGATGTTGTATCCCTTTCAAACCTACTTCTGCTTCTCTTCATCATCTCTCAGCTGCAACAAGCGTTGTGAGGGAATGGTTTGTATTGAAAAGGGGCCCTCCATCTTCTCTGTAATGGCATACAGTAATGGAATCAGCCAAATGCACAAGATGTCATCTTCATTATCAAAGCAAATTTTCTTTAGAGCCGAAATGTAACTGTTGAAAAGAAAGAGAGACACCAAACATCTCCATCAGTGGTCAGATCTCCCATAACCACCCTCCTAAGATGGCAATGGGAGCTGTGAACTTGCCCCTCAACCCAATGGCATTCATCTTGCCAACACGTAGATGCAGGAAGGTGGGAGAAAGCAAGGAAGAGCTTGGTTTTAGAGACCTTATCAGCAGACATTCATGTACAATAAACAAATTCCAAACCAGCTTTCCCAAAACAGTCTTCCTCCATAAGTGTTATGCAGCAAATGAAAATCAAAAGAAAAATAATGTAAATAGTATATCAACATGACAAAATGCAGTATAATCTGACTTTGTGGTCTAATATATACACTTTTGTAGGGCTAAATTCAGCTGTCTTCACAAAAATATCTAATTCTCTTTGAGATGTCTGGGACATCCAAGACAGACCTGCAGGGTTTTCAGATATGAACCACAACTCGGGGGAGATTTTAATTCTTTAAAATTGGTCAGCAGGAGGTTTGGTAAGATAGCACATGGCACCTAAAATGACACTGATGACCAGTTGAATCTTTGATTATAACAGACACCCAGACACCTACAGATGTGTGTAAATTTAAGGTTCAGAATCTCAAACCAATCCCTGCCAAAAATAGGACCTGTGGCTCTCCTTGCATCAGAGACCTGGCAAAGGGGACAGGCTGCAGAGGTTATGGCAACCAGTGGCAGAAACACAGCTAGGAAGCATTAAAATGAAGTGGAAGGAGTTTTGGGGGACCACATTCTACCTCCATTTTCACGTAATTGCTCCACAGAGAAAATGGCCAGGTGAAAACAATGACTACAAAAGGATCTGTAACTCAATAAAGTGAGATGACACTTTTAATTACCTCTCTCCTCTCAGATGCTGGAATTTGTCTTGGAATGGGCCAATGTCCTGGAAGAGTTTTTCAGCCTTGAGGATTACCTCTTTGCTTAGTTGAATGCTATAACAAAATGAGGTGTGTAAGGCAAAAAGCAGCCCATTATCTTTCTGCTTCTCTGTCTCCAGGAGTCCAATGATCTTGTCCACGAACTTTATCATGTTAGTTTTTAACTGAAGAATGAAAGTAAAGAAGGGGAGTTTCACTAAGATTGACACACAATCTTACTTGAGGAGCTGGGAATGGTTCAGGAAGGAGGACTGAAGATGGAAGTTGCTTATTCGGAGGCAAAAGCCTTTCAGTTACACCACTTATTTACAGAGGGATTCCTGTCTTTGCAACAGGTAGCAAATATTTTAGCTTCCATTGTGTCTCACTGCCCTGGCACGACCCCAGGGAGAATGTTTTCCTGGCTGTCACAAGTTTACCAAGCAGTCCTTATCTGCTGAATACACACTGGCAACAGGACCCTACTAGCCACCATTCTAGAATGCTCATGCCCTACCACAGGTGAAGTATAGGCAAACAGATCTTCAGTCTCCCAGCTGAGCTGGGAAATCAAAGGAAATCAAAAAGAATAGCGGAGATTCTCTCAGAGGCCTAGCTTACTATAGGAGTATGACTCCATGAAACCCAAAGGACAGGTAAACAACTTCCACCTAATCAGAGATGCAGCACCCACCACTCAGTTCCTCCAATTGGGATTTGCCTACAGATCACTTGCAAGGCGCTGCCTTGCATCCTGTGTAACCCAGGTTTATTTCAGGCTTTCCACTTTGTGTGACCTCATAGGATACCCCCACAACGTAAGACAACATCTCTACCTAACTGTAACCTAGGTACTTAACCCTTTTCTGGAGATACCCTAATGACTCTCTTTGAGGCAAACCCCAGATGAGGCCAGGTGGATGTGGCACCTCAGCTCAAACAGGACTTCCACTAAACAATGCTGGTGGATTGAGCTGGGCCAACAACTAAATACCCACCAGGCTTCTCACTTTATCTTTTTTTATGTGGATCAGGATGAAAACAGAAAGAGGGTGAGAAGATTCATGAATTGAGATAATGATGGTTAAATAGGGAAAGGGAAAGCAAAAGCTGTCCATGTAAACAAAGCAAAAAAGAATTCATACACTACTTCTTATTGGCAGGCAGATGTCCATCCCCTTCCTGGGTGGCTGGGCTTCAGCATGTGTAACGCTTGGAAATACAAATGCCATATCTCCAAACAACCCTCCTTCTTGCTTATTTGTCTGAGCTATCATTGCAGAGGACAACAACATATGGTATGGAGTATCCCATTGGTCACTTTGGATCAGCTGTCTTGTCTATGTTCCCTCCCAACCTCTCATCTACCACCAGCATACTCACTCTGGGGAGCAGTGGGAGAGAGCAAGCATTGATGCTATACAAGGACTGTTCAGCAATAGCCAAAACGTGTTATCAACACTGTTACAGCTACAAATGCAAGACACAGCATCATATGCTATGAAGAACGCTAACTCCATCCAAGCCAGACCTATTATCATCTCAGACAGTAGCCACGCTGAGATGGGAGTAGACATCAGTGCTCTCCTTTAGCCATGGAGATTTTGCCTTTTTACTGCAAATGACGGAGAGGGATTCACTTCTATAAGCAATAAGAATATTGACTTCAACCTTTCTTCCAGGACTCCTACTCAATCCATGGCAAGAGATGGATATGACCAGAGCAAAAATCCACCTTTCCACCTTAGGATATGATAAACATCCTTTCTTTTGTCCCTTGCAGATGGATCTGTGCTGGTAATAAGAGGAGCTGGGGAGGGGGGGTTGCTCAGGCACGTCTGTTCACTCTGAATGTAGTACTCAGCTCAAGAAAGCAAACACCCAAAAGAAGCAATTTTAGCTCAGAGAGGATTCATCACTGCCCTGGTAAGGACTGGGAAGCCATCCCTCTGACTAAAAATCAGTGCCTACTGAATGGCTGACTCCAATCTTTCTATGACTCTGTACTTCTCAATGCCTACATCAGGAGCTAAGACATTCAGCATATATGCACCCAGTTATTTTTCAGTATGCCAATTTTATTTTAAGTGTCTGCAACCTTAAACTGCATTCTAACTTTGGCATATACCCCTGAGAAATAAATCAACAGGAATCTAAGTTTAGACTTTAAAATGAGGCATTGAAGCCAGAACATAATTGAGTGTGAAATTCTTTTTGTTTCAATGCAAGATTCTCAAAGCTACGGTAGTCTTTCCATGACCCAGCCTCAAAGCTAGTTCTACAAATGACACAGGTCTGATTCCAGTAGACCTCCTTTAACCTCATCAGGCTTTGGGTCCAACCCAGAAATTGGAAAAATCAATGAAAATAAGGTCCAGCTTTTCGAGGTTTTCTGGCTGTTTTTCAGAATCCTATGTGGAATTAGACATAGTTGCAGAAATATCTCTTCAGGAGTCTGTCTACCTGGTATCTGGTAGCTACTTTAGGTTGGTGTATACTTACTTGGTCATCTTCAAGATCAATTGGAGAATAAGTTTTGCCATTTGCAGCATCCCCAAGATAGATTTTGAAGCTCTTCTTGTAGATCTCCAGTTTCCTTTCTATATCATTAAAGCTCTTCTTGAGCTTGACGATCTTTGAGAATTCATCTGTGAGGTATTCTATGATACCACAGTTGACTGTGTTTTGGGGCATTTTTTTTGGAGGCTGTAATCTGAGAAACTCAAAGATATTCTTTTTTTTCTCATTAAAATAGCACTTCATGTTTTCAAAAATAGTCCATGTTCCTGGGAAGGAATCAGAGATTTGTGAATGAACCTTCAAATTTATAAGGACGAGTCTTAAGCTGGCCCTGAGCTAACAATACTAACTGCTTTGTATGAGTGCCAAGCCCAGCTGAGTCATAACTGAGGCTTTAATGCACAAAACTCACCATGCATATTTAAATTCAGCCCTAGGTACCTCACCTACCCTTTTGAAGGGACTGGTATGCATAGCCCATAGCTGATTCAGTTACCCCATCAATAGGTGTCTACTACTTTTTGAGTCATCCTGGCATATTCAGATCATCTATACATGGTCGCAGATCTGACATTGGCCCTCCAGCTCACCTGCACCCTTCTGGAATAGCAACTAAAGGCCTGATGGTAGATGCAAAAATTATTCAAGGCTTCATTACACACTCTCCCTTGCCCCAAAATGAGAAGACTGAGTTTATTCTGGGAAAAAGCAAAATAACTTGGACACTCCTTCCAAAATAGTTTGTGTTGTATAAAGAATTTGTTTGTGCTAAATAAATAGTCCATAAAACTATGTGTAAAAAATCCCCACAATAGCAATGTTTCTGTTGCAGGAAGCAGGTGCTGCCCCACTGTGAAGCAAAATAAGGGAGTTTATATTTGTCTGCTGTGTGCAAGGTTTTGACAGTCATACTTCATGACAGTTGAGGAAAGTAAAATACGTACCACTTGCTTTGATCTCTTCCATGGGAATGTTCAAGACTCGATGCAGCTGACCTTCTGTATTCTTGTAGTCCATTCCATAAATATACTCTAAATCACATGATCTTTCATGGTCAGTTGAGAGCATATTTTTTAAGATAGCATATTTATAAAAAATTGCTTCTCTCTGTAGGTCAGAAATGGGGATTGTTGCTTGACCATGTAAATATGTTTTGCTAGAACAGAAGAAGAAAAATAAGTATTAGTTACTACAGCATAAGGAGTTTCCTTCTTGTTCAGCCCCAGAAGGACCTTAGCTGTACAAATTGGTTCATGCAGCAAAATGAACAACCAACATTCACATTCAAAATGCAGAGTTCAGCAAAATGCTTCAGGACTTTATAATGGCAGAAAATACTTGATAATCTGACCTGAGCTTGAAGGTTTATCAGACAGGAGAGAAATAAAATAACTGGTGACAAGTCTTGATGTGAACAACTCTGGTCCTAGCCAAAGTTGCAGCTGCCTTGTAAAAAGAACGGGAAATACATCTAGAGATATTCCTGATGAGTGCTGCAGCTGTACCAGAATTGAGGTGACAGTTCACTGCATCTTCCCTCATGCAAGTCATCTGGTCACATTTGGGAAGCTTCGTAATGTTGTAAACCTCTGTGAGGATCTGACAGATCTGACGCAGGAGCTACAGAAGTTAGACTTAACACTGCAGCTCATTTCTACAGACACCTACATTTAGATGTCTTTGTCTGGAGCTGAAGCTCAGGCTGGGACCCTAAAGTTTAGTAAGCTATATGCTTTCCAAAAATTTTACATCCGCATATATTTATATATGATTTTTACCTTTGTTTTAGAACAGCAAATTCCTGGTATTGTCCAGGTTTCTTGTAAAAAGCAACACAGATCTTGGATGACTGTTTGGAAAACTTGAATTTTTTTGACATCACAACAACAAACTCTAGGGTTACTGTTGGTTCCGTCTTAAGTATTTTATCAGACAGGTATGGGTTCGCCAGACAGCTATTGGAACGGAAAGAAATACTGTGAGGTCTATGTCAAGACACCTTCCACCAGTATGTTGTCATTTTCACCTGATCCACTTCGGGGCTCCAGGGCAGCATTCAGACACTCACATGAATTTCTCTGAAACTCTGGCTGCAGCTCCTGGAAAAGTAGTATCTTCTGCATCATTTCTTCCAGTCCTGTACAAATATCTTCGTCACCATAAAGCTATTTTATAGTGGTCCCAACTGCCTAGATGCAAGTATCAAGCTGCTGTGTGAATAACTCAGACATAGATGGCATGCTACAGACTAAGTGACAACGGAAAGAGACCAATTCCTGCCTTAGAAGACCTCTCTATCTGTGTCCATCTCCATCTGCTGGTGGAAGAAGGACTTTAAGGGTGGAGTAGCCTTACAGTAGCAAAGCTACATCTCCTACCAAAGATAGCTCTTTTCCCCACAAGCTCCCAGATCTCAAACTTCTTGAGGTCTGATGGAAAATCTCACAGCATTGAAATCCACATCAACAAACCTGCCACTGGGTCCTAGGTTTACTTTGCTTTCACCATCACCTGCAAATGAAGAGAACACTTGGATTAACATCAGCAGAAGATGCACTAAGACAAGAAAAACTTTCAAACTCGGAATGGGAGATAAGCTCTTGAAGTTAAAATCCTCATAGCTTGAGTATGGTCCTCTGGGTCTTTGAACCAAGAATCCCAGTCCACTTGTTGTATGATCTCCCATCTAGCCAAGCTCCACCATTGCTTGGTATAGCTTTCTGGGGATAGGGAAATGAAAATCGATAGAGATATAGCAATATGTGATGCTCGAGGTAAGGGTGGGGCTTACCCTTACCATTAGTGGTTAGCACACCCTATATTGGTAGAGTTATGGGTGGGGCAATAGGTGGAACATTGACATACAATTATACTGAAGGATCAACTTTCAGGCTTCTCTTGCCAGTTGCCTTTGTCCTCCCTTGGTAGTTCAGCAAAGTACCTCTAGGCGTTCAGTTTACATGGGCATTGCCAGGAGCCTCTGATTCTCAGCCCAGTCCTGCACACTCAGGCCTGATCTTCACAATAGTCAGCATCATAATTGCATTAGAGCAGAGATGGGAATCCTAAAGCATACTCATCCGCTACCTGTTCTGTTAGAGATTCTTTGCTCCACTGGCTCCTCTCTCCCCTGGTGATCCAGGATCTTTTTCTTGAAAATAAAGGTTTAAAGTTAAAAACAAAGACATCCATAGCAATGATTCAAACTGCACAGGGCCAGGGAGGGTGCAGAGCTGAAGAAGCCATTCAGCCCTTCTTCCAACGTTTTTTTCCATGGCTTCTCATTTGCACACAGGAAATTATGAATGCAAAAAGCAGAGCCACATCTCAGCATAACTGCAAGTGAACTCAGGGCATCACCTTGCAACTTCCATGCTAGTAACCCACTATATCCAGAAGAAGCTATCCTCCATGCTGTAAGGGTGGAATATACAGCCCTCATCAATTGTCTCTGGGGGCCCCCAAGGAGTTTAGCTATGATTGAGTTTGCTCTTTGATAGATACCGTCTGATTCTTGCTCAGAAAGCATTCTGGCTTCCTTGAATACTGGGGCTCCAGGATTTCTGACAGTCCCACTTGATTGGAACCAGCACTCACGATAATGATCCCTCTGCAGTGACACAGCAGACTGCTGCTGGTATGCTGGGACTTGCTGGGCATGGACGTCTTCCTGGGGTGGGACTGCTGTGCCATGGAAAGGAGAATCATACATGCACCAATGGCCATAATTAGAGTTTCCCTGTTATGTGCTGCATCAGCCCATGTCTCTATCAATGATGGCTTTTGGAGGAACTCTGGCATTTGAGACCATGTCAAAGCTGTGGCCAGCCAATGAAGTAACTCTTATGGGAGCAGGTAAAAAAGAGAGATAAACAGTGTACAGCCTAATACTGTTTATCTCAAAGCAGCGATGCTGACAACACAGAAATCCTATCTTTCATACCAGTTCAGTAATGCCCAAATGTTCACAAGAAATGTGAAGGCTTACTCACACTTAGTTTTTACCCTGCTCCTAGACTGTTATACAGCAAGTAGTACAGCTTGTTAGACCAGTACTTTTATAGATTGGTAGTGTAGTTGATCAGCAGCAGAAGGAAGACAAATTCAGTGGGAAACCCTGAATTTTCAAGCAAAGATTTTACTTTTTATGTGAAATAAAGTGAATTTTAAGTGAAATAAAGGCATAAATCGGCCTTCTTCAAACTGATTTATTCCATGGGAAAGAAACAGGTCATACCTCAACTTTCACATTTTTGTCTTATTTGGATTAAGAAAAAGAAACAAGACATCTCATTTCATTTGCCATGATGATGGCAATGAAGAAGGCAAAGTCAAAGACAAAGTTCCCAGAACTATCCTGAAGACACAAAGTGACTGCATATTGAGTGGACATAGACAGATGGAAATCTCTTCAGAGTACAAGCTGCACTGTGGCACTGCCAGAGCCACCCTTTTATTTCTGCCTCTTCCATACAGAAACATTCCCACACCCCAGTGATGGGGCATAGCATCCCTTTGGGATCACCAGCTTGTAAGAGCAGGCAAGGACCATACACAAGCTTCTTAATGAGGCTTTCTGAGCGACAGAAGAGGCAAATCTCTTCTTTAGCATTAAATATCTCAGTTTAAGGATTTCAATCACTAATAATAGTGAAGCACCCTAGGTAAGGCCTGATTTTCACTCTGTGTGATTTCTGTCACAAGATTTTTGCCCTGCATATGTTCATTTGACATCACTGATAAGAAACTAAAAACTCTCACCTCATTATCTCTGGCAGAGGTGTCATCCCCAGACTTGAGGGATGATTTCTGTCCAGCATGGTGAACTTCCACAAGCTTTGCACTTATCACATGTGCCTGGAGTTTCTCTTCCTCTACCGCATCTGGAGCTGAGAACAAAGGGAGAACAAGGTTTCCACCTGATCCCATCAGTGGCGCTCATACTCCCCTCTGTGATCCAAAGCCACCAGCTGGACAGCAGAGAGGCACAGAGGAAACCTTTGGGCCTATCACACTGATTGCAGGGAGCTGCAGACTAACTTGTCAGAGAACTGGGTAGAGCAATGACCACCCAAGAGTAGTCTTAACCAGGCCATTTTTTTAGGGGTGCTCCTCTGAAAGAAAAAATCCCAGGGCTGGGATCTTTTTGTCTCACAGGCTCACTTCTTGGCAGCCAGGAAGGAAACTGATGATGCTGTAACATGGGCAGTGAGGGGAGCTGCAGCAAGGTGATACATAGCAGAGAATGATACATAGTAGAGAATAGAAATGCCCTTCTGCTCCTCAAGAATGAACAGACCTTCTTTTTGCCTGGGTTTTCCTGGCCATTTCTGCTTCATCAAGGTATTCCCCATTCACACTGTACCTGAACTTGTGGACAGTACATTTTTCCTCTCTTTTAAAGGAAGAAGTTGCTATCTTAGAGCTGAGAAGTGGCTTGGTGGCTGTTTGCATTGCCTCCACCCACAACATGTTCTGTTACCTCCTTTACCACACAAAATGTTGCTGCTGCCTTCCCAGACAGATGGAGGCACAGGATGAGATTTCTCTCTGCTTTCACCCTCTCTGTCACTCTCTGCACCTTCCATCGTGGCAGCTCAAACCTAGGTAGCCAAGAAGAAAGCTTCAGCAATTAAACTTGCAGCATCAAAGTTAACAGTCTAAAGGAAAGGTTAAAAGATTGCAGAGATCACCCTGAGAAGCCCAGGTCTGGTAGTTACACCTTCTTGTGCACTCTCCTCCTCCACCCCCCTCTCCTCTGGCAATGAGCAGGAGAACTTCATTTAGTGGTTACAACGTCACTGGTTTCAAGTCTCTCTTCAAGCCATGTAGGGATTTACCAGCACCTCAGAGAATGCCCAAGAGAGTGGAAAATTCAGGTGGCTTTTATACCTTTTCCTGGAAATGCAACTTCATGGGCAGGGTTGAGGAACTTCTACGGACTGGGACTTTCCAAATGAGTGCGGCTCCAGGCAGTCCAGCTCTGCTTTGTGAAAGTGAAAGGAAAAGGGCTCCAGTTTCTGTTCTCTGCAGTGTGGTCTTTAAAAGTTTTAATCCTGCTCAAACCCTTTCCTATGCTTTCAGTTATGTTTTTCCTCTGAAACAGAGAAATTAGAAGGCAGTTGAAACGAAAATTAACTTTTTCCCTTTCTTGTCAACTTTTTTCCTGCGATGTGGGAAGGGCCGAGCACATCTTGAACAGCCCTGTAAACCCTCCTAGGTTCACAGGGAGACCCTATCCTCACCTGGTGAGGAACTGGGATTGGTGAAACTGAGGCAGTGATGGTCTCCTATTGCCCTTACCGTGAAGGAGAGTCTTCCTCAGCCCCGATGGGTGCCCGGGCAGCCTGCAGGCTGGAGGCTGGAGGTGGAGCTCGGCACAAGCTCTGTGCGGCAAGCTCCAGAGTCAAGCTGGGTGGGAGACAGCAAGCAACGCCCTGGGAGAGATCAGAGTTCCCTGAAGACACTGCAGGGGGAAACACCCACAGAAACATACCCCAAAGCCTCCCCCCTCCCTTGGGTTTAAAGCTTGAGAAGGCTTGAGCAAAGCCTAGGGGACTCTGTCCCAGTCCCTACCTTGTGCCGTGACTGCCGCGGTGCATCTCCCCGCTGGGCTGGGACGTCGCAACTTTTTATAGCTGCCAGCTACCGTTTCTCGGAAATCAGTGCGAAGTAAAGATAAGGGCAAGCCGTAGTGGAGCGCTGTTTGTTTCCTAGCTCAGGGTGGGGGAGGAAATTCCTCAGCACAGACAAAAGACACAATGCCCCAGCCTGGAGTGTGTGGGCACCTTGCAACACCACAGGACAGCCCTCAGCTTCCCCATCAAAGCTATCCTGTGGGGGTTCCTTGTCCCCACAGGTTTTCCCCTACCCCAGAGCTCCCGGGGTGTTGTCAGTCCCATCTCCTCCCACGCTCCCCTGGGTTTCCCAGTGATCTCACAGGTGTCTCTACACCACAGATCCTCCAGTGGTCCCAGGGATCCTTACTCCACAGATATTCTCCTTACCCACGTGCATATCCCTCTGTGACCCAGGGATGCTTGGAGTGTGTCAGCCCCGCAAATATCCACATTACGCCCAGGGACCCGGGGGCTTTCTCCCCCTCACCCAGCTCTGGCTGCCCCCAGGATCAGGAGATCCTCAACACATGTCCTGTATGGCCCTTCTATGTAAGTCCTCAGGTATCTTTGATATGTCTTAGCCCAATAGATTCCCTCATGGCCCAGGAGGGTCCCTCAGCTTTCCACGGCTGTCCTGGTTTCAGCTATAAGTTATTTTTCTCCTTCCTAGTAACTGGTGCAGTGTTGCATTTTGGCTTTAGTCTGAGAACAACGCTGATAACACATCAATGCTTTAGTTGTCACTCAGTAGCACTTACACTTATCAGGGACTTTTCAGTCTCATGCTCTGCCAGTGAGGAGGGGCACAAGAGGCCAAGAGCAGAGACAGGACACCTGACCCAAACTAGCCAAAGCAGTATTCCATACCGCAGCACGTTATGCCCAGTATATAAACTGCTGGGAGTTACCTGGAAGGCCCAGATCACTGCTCAGGTCAGGCTGGGTATTGGTCTGCAGGTGGTGAGCAATTGTACTGTGCATCACTTTTTGGGGTTTTGTTTTCTTTCCACAGAGAGCATGGGGTTTGTTTCCTCCTCTCTCTTTCTCTCGCTCTCAATTTTCTATTATTATTTTTATATTTTACTTGTATTTGAATTATTAAACTGTTCTTACCTCAGCTGATGGATTTTTGCATTTTTTCCAGTTCTCCCCATCCCACTGGGAAGTGTTGGGGGGAGTAAGCAAGAGGCTCTGAGGTACTTAGTTGCTGTTAAACCACAACACTGGCACAACAGATGATGCACATTCCAGCCATGACCTTCTGTCCTTGCACATGGCACCAAAAGCCAGAGCTCAATGTCCTGCTACCTAGCACAGTGGAGCAGTTCCAGCTGAAGAACAGGCTCAAGTCCACCAGCAAGGCTGCCATCAGGAGAGCAGTAGGCCCTGGGGCTGCTCAGGGGTGATCCTCATGCTGCTGTGGGGAGCCCTGAACAACAAACTCCCCTGCACATCCCTTGAGGTCTGGACTAACAGCTCTGGACAGGCTCAGCAGCTGACCCAGATCATCCTCACCCACAATGGGTGACATGGTGTCTGGGATGCTCTGCAGGGGACATGTCCCAGGTGTCTATTGGAATTAGACCTTTATAATATCCTACTTGGTCATTTGAAGCTACAACTCTGTGAATAAGGAAAAATCAACTTGCCTCCTGCTAAAAAAACAGAGGATACAGTATTTGTCCAGACCTTGCCTCCCCATGGACAGTCTGTGCCCTAGCCGCTACAGTACAAGGCTTATTTCATTCCCTCTTCCGTGACTCAGAAAGAAACAGAAGTAACTATGTCAATACCAGAGAGAGAACAGCAGGTGAATTAAATATGAGGCATTTGTAAATCTGGCAAAGTGCAATGGCAGCTGGACCTCCTCTATCCAAGAGGAGCATCTTAGCCGTATGTCATGGGTTCAGCAGTAGCAGTCATTTTTCACCTTCTTAGTAGTTGGTGCAGCACTGTGTTTTTGACTTGTGGCCTGAGAACAGCGCTGATAACACCAATGTTTTTAG
>JAOEHY010007447.1:12295-35640 GCA_025447955.1 Psilopsiagon aurifrons | reverse complement strand
ACGGTTTTGAATGGCCTTTGGGTATCCTTGAGACCTGCCTGCTGATTGTGATGGTGATCACCATGTTGGCATGCATAGAGTGTGTTTTACCCATGACCATTTTGTCTGATCTTGAAAGCTAAGTGGAGTCATGTTTGGGTTTTGTCTAGGGATAGACGACAATATAGAAGGACCAGGAGATTTTCCCCAAGGATGGACAGTGATGAGTGGCAGGGTGTGTGGGGCAGTATGGGCGAGTATCTAGGCCATTGGGCCCCTCCAGTGCTTTGTAATCATTGGAGATGGAAGGCAGCTGGATGGAGTATCCAACAACAAGCTGCAGAAACTGCTGAAGTGGAGAGTGAATTATTTTGAGCCTGGTGGGCCCATGACACTTCAGGCCATCAGAGCAGAGGTGCAACATACAGATGGACTCACAATCGAGGGGTGGACTTAGCAATGGACACTATTCCCCAGGTTATTCATGAGTGTGAACACTGCACACAGCGTCTCCTGCTCTGAATGACTGTTACAAGGGATGGAGCCTGACATGATGGACCAAGTGGGCTCAGCAGCTTCATAGGGATTGGTCCGTGCACTAAGGAATGATCTCTCTCTCTCTGTGGATGTATATATATGTATATATATGAGATAAGAGTGGTATATTGGAAATGTGGGATCTGAGCATGACGTGAAAGGTATGGAATACAGGGTGGATACTGTCCTGGGTTCAGCAGTAGCAGTCATTTTTCTCCTTCTCGGTAGCTGGTGCAGTGCTGTGGTTTTGACTTTCGTCCTGGGAACAGCACTGATAACACCAGTGTTTTTAGCTACTGTTTAGTAATGTTTAGTCTGTTTTCGATTCCCCTCCCCATCCCTCCGGGAGCTGGGGCAAGGAAGGGGAGGGGGGGCTAGCTGATGACAATGTGGCAGATATACGGCCGTGCTTAAGCCACAACATAGGAAATCTAGATAGAAATTAAGTTGGAAATAGCAGTAAGACAGAAATTATTTCACAACAGAAAACAGTAATAAAAAATGGCAAGAAACTCAGCAGCCTGTAGGATCATTTTCTAAAAGAAAATTTCTGTTGGAGAAAAAAGTTTGTCTCTTGCCAGACAAAACTACAAATACAGCTACTTTCTGTAATAGTCATAGTTTGTTTTAATTTTCTGGTTGACTGCACACCTCAGCTATGTCTTCAAAATACATTAATAGTGGTAGGAAAGTATCAATCCAGCTGGAACTAGGGACAGGAGAACAGAAAGACTGTCAATATTTGGTGACTGAGTTCAGCTCTTGAACTACAGTGCTGCAGTAAAGTAGCTGCTATTGCGAGAGTTCTGCAGAAACACTGCTGTGCTTTTTCCCTGAAAATAAAAATTTTAGCAGAGGGCATCAGGAGCAATAACTTCAAAGTTTTTATAGGAAGAAGAACTCCTGGGGTGGGACAAGGCACAGCAGGAGTGCAGAGGCCTGCTGTTCAGCTTCCTGCATGATGCAGACTACCCTGCAAATCACAGAGGAAGGCATATGGAGAAAGTCCACTGGGTCAGGCTCCAAGAGTATTTTATAAGGAGGTGCTAAACTTCTGTTTAATTATCAAAATTAAGACAGTGAGTATGTGCATAGATCAGCTATAAATGAAAAGGGACTGTCTGAGTTCCTACCACCAGGTAAAAGGACTTACATAAGCTAGAAGTTGCTGTTGTACCAGTAACATCTGCTGTACTAAGTGTGGATGCTGCACTGCTTCTAGCCAGAGAGGTTTGGGGCAGCCTCTAGCAGCAGTAACAAGGCGAGGAGGCGTAGTAAGTTTTAAAGCATTCTCTAATGAGATTATGAGAAGGACTGCACAGCATCTTGCCTATGAGAGAGGTCTGTGATGCTTTTTCTTCCACTGCTCCCTTCAGAGCACTTCTTGTAATCATTCACCTGACACCAGTTGCTTTTCTGAGAAATACCACTTGTTTTGAAGACAAACAGCTGGAATACATTTGTTGAATCTTGTTTGTGACATAGTATTTCATTGATGAAATGATGAGTGAATAGCTACTATTAATTTTGCCTCCCTTGACTATAGTGTAATATAAAACAAAGCTTTTTACAAATGTTTTTGTTGCATTTTCCTAAAAAGCCATAAGCTTAATGCTCGTTATGGTCAACCTGTCCCAGTCCCAAAGTGAAACCTACATGCATCGTTCTGGCATTGTCCTCACTCCTACTGGCCAGAGCACTACTTCCTCAGAGAAATAGAATGGGTCACACATTTAGAGGAAAAATAAGGCTATGATACTGCTACTTTCTCAGATATTTTATTTTTCAAGTACCCAATACTGCCTGTCACCCTGTTTTCATGAGTATATTCAGAACCATTTTCATGTCTCTTGCAATAGGGAATATCTCTAGAAACTGATGTACATTTCTACTTACTTACAATAGCCCGTAATGGTGAGTCCTATCTTCCTGAGGTTTTCCTGAGGCGATCCTGCATAACTTACGCTGAATACAAATCCAGTTTTTAGAGGTCTGAACAGAAGTCAGTTAAGAAAATACAATATTCTGTTTCTCCAGAGACAACATTCTGAAGAAGGCACCTCAATTGCATAGGTGATAAAATCTCAAGGAAAAGGAAATGGGACAATTTAATGGTGAAATAAAGCCCAAGAAAGATAGTTAAAGTTTATCCAGTGGAGGCGAGAGGTATTTTATTGCAACTAAACGCTAGTGAACCCTTTTTGATCACAATACAGGAAGTATAGGGTAAATGCATCCTCAAGTGGAAAAAGGGAAAGAAAAAGTATAAGAAAAATTAATAACAGTTTGCCTAAGGTTACTGCCAGTAAAGTGCATGAGTCTTGCTCTACATTCTTACTTATTTCTTACTAGGTATGTTCAATTATTTGGTATGTTTCATGACAGAAACTTATCTATTGGGAAGAGGAGTAAAAAAAACTTGTCTTTTTTTTTCCTTCTTTTTAAAGGACATTGATATCAGGCAGCAGGATTCCATTCAGGTTCAGCAGCTGTGAAGTACACAACAAATCCTGTGATCAGACCCCCAGACTATGGCTTTCACTAAGCACCACATGTATTTATGCTGTCATTTGTGCAAGGTATTTCTTAACCTTGGTACAAGTGCAGGTATCTCTGAATCATAGCCTTAAATGATCTGGTTGAACAGCAACATTCACCTTTTTGTAGTCCAGACGTATAAGCAAGAAATTAAGTATAAAATTATTACAATGTGATGCTCATACTTTTTTCTTAATCCTTGTTTTTATTTTTCCCAGTGGTGTTCATAGTCTGACAGATCCTGCAGCTGCAGAGGGAGGACAGACAGGTGGACAGGCACCATGGCACAGCAGCACTGCACGTCTCCAGAAGGGATGTTTCTCCAACAGTGGAAGGATTGGTGATGGCAGAAATAATCACTGTGATGTCTTATTCTTTCCATGTTCACCTGTGAAGAGGTCAACTCTTACGAATTCCCAAAAAAGCACTGCTATGTTTCAGTGCAAGGTTGTCACACTATTCTTTCTGTGTGCTTTCAGAAAAAGATTCTGCTGTTCTGCATTGAACTCTACTTGAAAGAGTGAATAAATGATACTGCCTAATCCTGAAGGAGAAAAAAATAAAAAAACAACCACATATGCCTTTTTTTAAAAATGAGTCTGTTTACATGCTCAGAGCAGTAAAGATGTTGCTAACTGAAAAGTGTCCTGGTTGAGATCCGAAACTCCTATTCCACAGGAACTGCAAAATTAACCTTGTTTCAAGACAATTTTGAATCTTCAATTTCTTTTTTTTTTGTTTGTTCGTTTTTTTCCACAGTGCAAGGATCAACTATTTTGGTCTTAAAATAACACAAAAATGGCAGAGACGTCTAATTTTTCTTTTATTTTGGAAACAAAATAGACATTTCCTGCAACCCTCTATCACTTTTCCAGGGCACTGGCCACAAAGCTTGCTGTTAAGAAGGGTGTCAGGTTGCCAGTTTCCTGTCTCTGTTTAAAGGAAAGCTGAAGATCTTCCTAGTTTCCACCTGAAGAAATGGTCA
The DNA here is from genome assembly GCA_025447955.1 of Psilopsiagon aurifrons. NCBI lineage: Eukaryota > Metazoa > Chordata > Aves > Psittaciformes > Psittacidae > Psilopsiagon > Psilopsiagon aurifrons. Next base: position 31,601 of record JAOEHY010007447.1, on the reverse strand, counting down.
TACATGCTTGCAGGAATTTAATTTTGTCTTTGTGTGATTAAACACTGTATTTTTACTATATTCTTTTGCTTCTCCTTAAGCCATACCCCAGATCTACTGAAAAGTTATTTTTGGCCATTAATCATCTGTTAAAGGAACTGAAGATGCTGTTAACAGAAAAGTGGAGTCAGCATCCCCATGTGGTTTTGAATACCCCTCATTATGGGGATGCTTTCCATATTTCCATGCATGCATACAAAAAACCCAAAGCTCTAGATACAAGACCACGGATATATGTGTTGAATAATTCATAATCCTTAATTCCTGTCTTAAAAAAGAATTCTCTTTTTCTTTTCTCTTGAATTATTGAATACCTTCTTCCTTTCTTCTGAATATCCTTTAATTCAAAAGCCCGGTAATGGGAAAGGTTACTGCATCAGTCAAGAAGCACTAGCAAATTATGTTATATTCTCCCCAAATGCTTCAGCTAGACAATTGACATCCAAGTACCTACTATAACTTACCGTAAAATATATGCTGTCTATTGAGTGTTTCAAATATAAGTATACTCCTCAGTAGCCCAGCTGTCATGCTATCATTTCCAAATAACTCATTTATATGAAAACATGTCAACTGATTGAAATAACACTATGTTCAATACAGTACTTGAACAGCAACATTCACCTTTTTGTAGGCCAGAAATACAAGCAAGAAATTAAGTGCAAAATCATTACAATGTGATGTGGATTTATTTTTATTAATCCTGGCTTTTACATTTTCCAGCTGATAGAATTGCTATACATGCAAAAATAGTAGAACTTATAATAGGGTACACTTTCTACAGATTTCTTGGTAACATATGTGCTTAGAATCATAGAACCATAGAATCATAGAATAGTTAGGTTTGGAAAAGACCTTAAAATCATATAGTTCCAATCCCCCTGCCATGGGCAGGGACACCTCACTCTAAACCATGTCACCCAAGGCTCTGTCCAACCTGGCCTTGAACACCACCAGGGATGGAGCATTCGCAGCTTCCTTGAGCAGCCCATTCCAATGTCTCACCACCCTTACAATGAAGAATTTCATCCTTATATCCAATCTAAACTTCCTCTGTTTAAGTTTGAACCCGTTACCCCTTGTTGTATCACTACAGTCCCTAATGAAGAGTCCATCCACAGCGCCCCTGTAGGTCCCCTTCAGATACTGGATGGCTGCTATGAGGCCTCCACACAGCCTTCATTTCTCCAGGCTGAACAGCCCCAACTTTCTCATCCTATCTTCGTACGGGAGGTGCTCCAGTCTCCTGATCATCCTCGCGGCCCTCCTCTGGCCTTGTTCCAACAGTTCCATGTCCTTTTTATGGTGAGGACACCAGAACTGCACACAATACTCCAAGTGAGGTTTCACGAGAGAGGAGTGGAGGGGCAGGATCACCTCCCTCGACCTGCTGGTCACACTCCTTTTGATGTAGCCCAGGATACGGATGTCTTTCTGGGCTGCAAGTGCACACCGCAGGCTCACATTTGTTTTCTCATTAACCAACACCCCCAAGTCCTTCTCCATAGGGCTGCTTTGAATCTTTTCTGCCCAGCCTGTATGGGTGCCTGGGATTGCTCCAACTCAGGTGCAGGACCTTGCACTTGGCATGGTTAAACTTCATCAGGTTGGCATCAGCCCACCTCACAAGCATGTCAAGGTCCCTCTGGATGGCATTCCTCCCCTCCAGTGTATCAACCAAACCACACAGCTTGGTGTCATTGGCAAGCTTGCTGAGGGCACACTCAATCCCACTCTCCATGTCACTGACAAAGATGTTGAACAAGACTGGTCCCAGCGCCAATCCCTGAGAGACACCAGTCATTAGTGTTTTCCAAGTGGATGTTGTGCCATTGACCACAACTCTTTGTGTGCGGCCATCCAGCCAGTTCTTTATCCACCAAGTGGTCCACCTATCAAATTGATATCTCTCCAATTTAGAGACAAATATACTCTCTCAATTTGCAACTGTTTAACTTCCTCATTATTTTACAAAAGTGTTTGTATTTTTTATTTCAAAGACTTCTTTTATGAAACAAAAAAATATGATTGCAATGTGCATCTGAAGAATTGGAAATGCCTAAACATACGCCTAGGAAGTGAAGCTCTTATTTTGTTTTGAAACAATAATGCAATAAATGTATTTAGAATCTTAATATTCAAAGTTACAACTCTTCACCTATGCATATTACCTGACCCTTTGCAATCCAAAGTCCACAGAAGGTTTTCTACTTACTTGAATGAATGAGATTCTGTATTTTTTTTTTTTTCTCTTATGTACCCTGTTAATTTAGGCTCTTTCTTTTAGGTAGCTACGCAACTTCAATGATTCCTTTTTAATCCTAAAAGCATTCCCAGTAAATTCTCTGTCTCTCTCTCTTCAAGCACACACACAGCTGTTACCCATCATCTTCAGTGCTTCCCTGACATTCCTGGTTACTTTTTTGACTTTGTAATATTATACAAGCCAAGTATTCTTGCTGCTTAATATTCAGCATGGGTAGAAAACTGTTATTGTACTGGTTTTCTGAAAAATACTTCTAATAATTTTAAAGTTGACTTTGGTTGTTCTTTCCTTTTATGTTGGTCAACAAGAAATTGAACATGAACTGGCAGTGTGCAGTCGGATCCCAGAAACCAACTGTATACTGGGCTGCATCAAAACGAGCATGACCAGCCAGTCAAAGAAGATAGTCCTGCCCCTCTGCTCTCATGAGACCCCAGATGGAGTATTGTGTACAGCTCTGGTGTCCCAAACATAAGAAGGACATGGAGCTGTTGGGACAAATCCAGAGGAGGGCCGCAAGGATGATTGGGGACTGGAGCACCTCCCGTATGAAGACAGGCTGAAAAAGTTGTGTCCGTTCAGCCTGGAGAAGAGAAGGCTGCATGAAGAACTCATGGCAGCCTTCCAGTATCTGAAGGGGGCCTACAGGGATGATGGAGAGGGACTCTTCGTCAGCAACTGTAGAATATCTATCAAGAAACTGTACTATCAAAATAGGTGTACTGGAGGTACATGTTTGTAAAAATAAATAAAAGAAAGCAGTGTTTATACAGACAATCTGGAAGAATGAAAAGTGTAATAGATATTTTGTCAGATGTCCATATTCTTGCAATTAAAAAAGATATTTTGCTAGTTTAAAATAATTTTGAATTTAGGGCTGGGAGAACTCGTAGCTCAACAGATCCAGTTTTCTCCTCTTTGCCCAGAAATAAGCTTTGCATACCCTTGGAAAGGTGAAAGTATGCGTAATAAGAGGCTACTGGAGAGTACACAGAAAACTAATAACACAAGGAAACTTGGACTAAGAATAGTTTTGTCAAGAAAATACTAATTTTGAATTACATTAAACCCTAACTTTTCCAAGTTTATCAGTGGGCACATTTGTGAAACAGAGTATGGGTGCCTTAAGGAGAGAAACATCATACTTCCTTGCCTGAGAAATCTTTCTCATTCAAAAGCTTGGGGAAAACGTATAAATGTTAGTCTAAAATGAAAAACATACATCAAGTTAGTTTAAAATAACAACAGATCTTGCAAAAGTATTTGGCAAAATAAAATTAACCGATTAGTAAAATAAAAATTATTGGGCTAGAGCAGAAGACGCTGCTCCACTGCCTTCTAAATGTTTCACATTTATCTCAAATGCATGTGTTGTTCCCTGTACAGAATAATTTCAAGCTTGTGAATCTTTTTCTGTGAATTTATGAATACTTAATCATGACAAATGTAAGGTTTCTGCTTGGTGCGGAGATGAGAGAATGGCAACATGTCACATAGGGAAAATTTGTGAAAAAGTTACATTCTCAAAATCTCACATAAAAGTATAGGAAGGAACTTCAGTTTAACACAGCAAGCTCTAACTTGAACACATCATGTTTGAGGAGGGGATTCTAATTATTGTGGTTATGAACTACACAAGGAATCTAATCTGAACCTTTGTGCTTGGACTATGAAGATGATGCATGCCTCAGATTTGTAGAAAATAAGAACTTTGGAAATTAATATACTAAGTCAAGCAGTCTTTCTTCTCTGACAGAGAGAGTGTAGGCAGTTAACATTCTCTGCCTTCATCACCTACCCGCAATACTTCCAGTCCTGGAATTGCTTTCATGGTGTTTTGAGGTTTTTGTTTGGTTTTGCTTTCTGTTTTCAGTTTTAATTATTCTCTGAAGCCCTACCCTCAGAATCTAACAAATATGTCTTCTTGGGTAATCATTTATTAACTGTTTTCCCAAATATATGGTTTTCAGTTACCTCTCCTGTGCAAACATCAAAAGGTTTTGAAATCTCAGGCTACTCTTATGAATGTAGTATGGCCCCAGAACAGTGTGTTTCAGGTCATATTGTCATTTTGGTTATTTTTTTCAGTTTGCCTTTCAGAAGACTGGGTTTTTTTATTTTGTATGAGAGTTTGTTTTGGAGGAAAGTCAAGATTGTCACAATTGACTGTACTCAAGGGACTCTGAGATACCACTGTCTACACAGATAATAAATATTGAGAGTGGATCATCAGCCTGGTTTTGGAACTGATCTTCACAAACTAGGCAAAAATAAAAAAAGACAAAGGGAATAAAGATACGTATGTACTTTGCTTCACATACCTTAGGAGGGTAGCATTCTGAGTAAAGCCAGTACAGCTGGCTTCCATTGACTTACCAGTACTCAGGGTTTGTGGCATTAAGTTTTTTTGGCAGTAGATTTGGGATGGTCTGCATTTTTTAAGGAAGAAGAGATAGTGGCAGAAAATGTCAAAATAATGAGCCTTCATGTCAAGGCCTGAAGAAGGAGAAACTAGCACACCAGAAACTTCCTTTAGAAAATAGAGACATGGAAGTCATTCTTTAAAAATCTGTTTCATAAGGAATAGTGCACTGAAAAGAAACATCAAACACTGTTTACCATTGGGAAGCTGTCATCTGTTGCTGGTGATGGAAGAGTTTAAACTCTAACAGCTGTTAATCTTTCACAAACCATTAAATATTTAACAGGAAAGTCAACAGGATGAAGGGGGCTTAGAATAAGTAGCTTGAAAATGCTAAGTCCACCTTGCATGTAATTCTGTTCTGCTCCACACTTGTAAAGCATAGGATTTCCAGGAAGAATTACATAAAAAAAAACTTCAGTGTAGAATAAATTCTGAACCAACAACCCAGAAGTTTCTTATTAAGACAGAGTTTAACACTGAAATAAAGTGGTTTAGAAGCCTGAAGTACACACTATTATGTGAAAAAACTTAATAACCTCAAAAAGCATTGTTTGAGAATCAGCTGTTGTTTGAATGCTGGTGCATCAGTGTAGGAAATACATATTTCCTGAAATCCTTAAAGGCTGAGAGGGGAAACAAAAGTATCTTCTCTGCTTCACAAAAACTCTTCACAGTTCAGTTAGTGAACAGCCTGTTGTTCAAAGACATTGGAGTCTTTGGAACCATAGATGACTATTACCCCTAGTTACTAGCAAAAATAAAAGCTATAGCTTTTACTCAGAAGCATAAATACTGGAGTCGGTATAGAAAACATCAGCTTCCCAAAGGTCTTGTCCTCTAACTGCAGTTTTCTCACATTTAATCCTAGCTAAGTGAGACAAAAATATATGAACCTTACCTAGCATTTGGGGCTGATTTTGTTATCTTTTCAATAGAATTCCTATAAACATTCACTATTTATTTTTATCTTTTGAGAAGAATAGGAAGAAATCACATGGTATTCCTAATAGTTTAAGCTAAAAATAAAACCCAAACCAAACCTGTCCTGAAATTTCTTTTCTCTGTTATAACATAGAATCATAGAATAGTTAGGTTTGGAAAAGACCTTAAGATCATATAGTTCCAATCCCCCTGCCATGGGTGGAGACACCTCCCGCTAAACCATGCCACCCAAGGCTCTGTCCAACTCTGCCTTGAACACCATCAGCAATGGAGCATTCACAGCTTCCCTGGGCAACCCATTCCATCTCCTCACCACCCTTACAGTAAAGAATTTCTTCCTTATATCCAATCCAAACTTCCCCTGTTTAAGTTTGAACCCATTACCCCTTGTCCTATCAGTACAGTCCCTAATGAAGAGTCCCTCCCCAGCATCCCTGTAGGCCCCCTTTAGATACTGGATGGCTGCTGTGAGGCCTCCACGCAGCCTTCCTTTCTCCAGACTGAACAGCCCCAACTTTCTACTGCCTGGAAAAGAGTTCCTTGACAGGTATATAAATATATCTCACTAGTATACCTTGACATTTTGGTATTACATGGTTATGATGTTCTCTAATCGCTGACCTGGAAGTTTTGCTACTGGCTGACTTTAAAAAAAAACCAACAAAACAAACAAAAAAACTAGAAAACACTGGGAAGCCAGTAAAAAAAAAAAAAAAAAAAAAAGTCATTTTGGTTCGATTTTTTTGTCCATTTTTAACATTTACCATCTTTTTACAATACTGAAGCTGTGGATCCTACAGTTTTTACAACTAGAGAAATGTTTATCTCCAGGTCATTAAAACTACTTATGATTTTAAACAAATTTTCAGCAAACAATGATAAAACATTTGACAAAAAATGGATTTAGGACACTGAAAAAAAGAATTTTATGTTTCCATGTATGCACATACATGGTTGTAACAGTTTGGAATTCATGGAATAGTAAGTTCATTTTGCAGGAAGAAATGAGCATAAGGCACGGGTGGAAGTGTTTGGACTATACCCTCCCATACAGAACTTAGGTCATTCATATGGAAAAGTAGAAAATCATGTTTATTACCTTAATTGAAGTTAATCACAGAGGGAGGAAATTTCATGTTCTTTCTTCCATGCAATTCCATAATCACTTGGTACTTGTAGTAGCATAACTGTCTCCTCATGGTTTTAGCAACTGTCATCCCACTGTCCCCATTTAAGATTCCCGCCCACCATGTTTAATTTTTCCTGCTTTTGTTTCTAAAGAGTGTTTTTGTAAATATTGCTTTGAGAAAATTAAGAGATAAAAATACCTAATTTCCACAAATTTAAGGTACATCAGCACAACCTTTTTGACTGCAAAACATGTTAACACATCTCAGAACTGGATGCCAACACCTCCAGTGAAAAAAATAAGACCTCTCTCATCATTAAGAACTTGAACCCCCGGGAATTCACTACATGATGTCTGAAGACTCTACCCACATCCAGATGGGGCATCATGTAGAAGAAGTAATGAGGCTGCAACAAGAGCCATGTAGATGGCTTCAAAACAAGAGAAACAGCAAAAGTACAATTGAACTCATGGCCAGGTTCTGAGAGGCTGCCTTTTAAAACACTTGCTCTCACCCTGTTGAGAAATGGTTGCCCCAGTGATCTGCTGTGGTCTGGAAAGTGAGAACAGAACTGAGTGTCCATCAGCCAAATCTGCTTTCTTGAGCACATAATCATGTTACCAGCACAGTGGTTAAGTGCTCAGTACTGTGGGATGGCATTGTTGTACATTTTGTCAGTAGTGATTTCAACAACTATCAAGAAGTCTTAACACCTAGCAATTTGATAAGCTGACAGCAATTACCACTGAGTGAGCATATGTCATCTGCTGAGAGTTGTAAAAATGAGATGTGATTTTTTTTTTTTGTTTTGGTTCCATATTCAGAGTGTGAAACAATCCAGTCAAAGGATTTGGGGTAAACAGTTTTGTTTCCAATATATCAAATGTGTTTAGATGCAAATATTATGAAGTTTACTAGTTTCCCCCACCCAGAAAAAATTGAGTGAAGCCAGATTCAGCTAGCTCAGGTAAAGCTTTTCTCATCTCACTTCCTAGCCGGTTTCTCTGGCAGCCTTCTACCAAGAGGGAAATGTACGGCATTTTTTTTCAGAAGAATAGAACTTTCCATACCTTTGGCTTCTAATACATGCTGGTGCTTTTGAAGAACAGTTCCTATCTGTGCAACTTTTGCTGCTACAAGTGAATGGAAAGTGCTGCACTTTCTTTTACAGCATTTTGAAAATCTCAATAGATTTCAAACTTTAAAAGGATATACTGTTCCCCATGAATTTAAATGCTTCTAACTTTCATTCAAATTTAATAAAAAATATTTAGTGTCTTGCATAAAAAAATAGGTGTCTCACAAACACCAAACCCTACAAATATGTAGATACATTTTTCAATTTTGCTGTTCTCTGATCTTTCTCAAACTTAATTTTGAAGACTTCAGTGACTTAGGAAAAACATTCACGTCCAGGTTTGAAATTGCTGCCGATTAATAATGACTGAAAAATCCTTAAAACAAAGCAGTCATTCAGTGACCTGTGGGAAATAGGTTGGTGGTGTCAAAGCAGCTTCCTCCTAGAAAAGCTGTTGTCAGTGCTGTTGCTAATTGGTAGTGTTATTGTCACTCTCAGCAGAAATTAAAACACTGAGTAGGCAGAAATAGGCTATTTCTGGACTGTTTGCCTATGAAAATGTATGTCCAGTGGCAGCAGAACAGTGGCAGTTGTATAGAGCAACCTACACTTCTTCTATTCCTATTTGGTTTTAATAAGGCAATTATTGAAGTTGCAAGTAGCCATGGTGGCATCTTTAAAAAATATGGCTGTGCAGCTGGCTTGGGGTTTAAAAGATCTGGTGGCTTCAGTAGGCTGAGTTTGGGCCTGAGCTGAATATTTGTACCTCTGAGGTACAGATTGCTGCAGACACCAAAAAAGGGAGGGGACAAAAATTGTTAGGAGAAATCCCTGATCTCCTATTCTAGGTAATACAAATACTCATTTCTTTACCGTATCTTTTCAGATTTTGGAATGCAATGCATTATAATGAACTGAAGAAATGTGTGTTATAAGCAAGCTTCAACAGACTTCTTCCTGCATTTTTCTGTACTTCAAATAAACAGAAGAATGGAACTGGATTAAATGTAAAACATACATCACAGTAGTTCAAATGTAGAATTTGCCCAACCTGAGCAAATAGGACCCTAGTGAATGTGACCTGCATGCAACCTGGTAACTCATGCTGTCTGTGAGCTAGTTACTTACATAACTTGAGAAACAGTGTTAGTGAAACAATAAATGGGTCCAAAAAATGTAAAAATATGTGGCTGCACAGATACAATTTCCAAAGGAAAGCTGGACAAAGCATCAGTTAAAGATCTGGTATTTCATTTTACAGAAAATCTGTTATTTACTATTTCCATCAGGTAGTTAAAAGTAAACAAGCCAGTGTCTTCTAATGTGGAGACTGGCATTGAACTGAAGACCACTGAAAACACAGACACTGAAGGTAACTTTCCTTACACAGTCCTCTCCACTCTCCTGTGCCACAGATTTCTGACTGGTGGGACGATAAACATAATTCTTCAGGATCTTTTTCTAATCTTCATCTTTTAACAAAAGTTTATATTGTTGTGGTTGTTGCATGGTGATTCATATCTTCCAGAGTCAAATTTCATTTAGTTATCAAATACATGCTGCTCTAAAATGTCTCTTTGATGTCTTTCAAATGATCTTGGCTTTTTCATGCTCAGAGAAATAACTTTAAAAGAATATGAAAACAGGAAATAATTTTGCCTGTACTTTTAAATTTCATGCTTTTCCCTCATTCTCCTTTAAACTTTTGGAAAGGTTCCACTGCATCATTTTGAGAACTGACAATGAGACCTTAAGCTTTATAAAAAAAAAGGCAACAAAAACATTTAAATGAAAACTATGTAGAAACCTTTAACAGTAATTATTTAATATAAAACAGCAGAACTAAAATCATTGGATAGAAATGTAAAATTAATGATGGATTAGTTAGAAAGAAGCTCCAGAACACCAGCAGCACAGGAACTAAACAAGGAAAAGAGATTTTCAACTCATACTTAGTGTACATGAGAATATCAAGGATCCCTCCAAGATCCCTCCAGTGCAGAGTTCAGGCCCTGGCAGAGCTGTGAGGTTGATCTTCATGCAACACATGCCCCCCTATCAGCAATCAACCTCTTTACCTAAAGAAACTTAGCTTCCAACTGATGGGTGAAGATACTCTGTATAGGGTTTCCGTGGTAAGGTTTTGGTAGTGGGGGCCTGCAGAGGTTTCTTCTGTGAGAAGCTGCCAGAAGCTTCCCCTGTGTCCAACAGAGCCAGTGCCAGCCAGCTCCAAGATGAACACACTCCTGGCCAAGGCCAAGCCCATCAGCAGCGATGGTGGTATCACTTCTGGGGTGACAGATCCAAGAAGGGGGGAAAAACTGCTGCACAAGAGCAGCTGGAAAGAAGAGTGAGAATATGCGAGAGGAACAGACCTACAGACACCCAGGTCAGTGCAGCCTGTGGTGCTGTGCTGGTGCAGGCTGTGCCCCTGCAGCATGTGGAGGTCCATGGTGGAGCAGATCTCCACATGTAGCCCATGGAGGACACCTTGCCACAGCAGGGGGATGCCTGAAGTTTTGCCTGAAGATGCTGGAGCATGTTTGCTGCAAGTCTTTTGACCCTGCTGGGAACCCACACTGGCGCTGCCGCCATGGAAGAGATCCACACTGCAGCAGTCTGTTTCTGAAGGGCTGTGCCCATAGAAGGGACCCGTGCTGGAGCAGTCTGCTCCTGATAGGCTGTACCCCATGGAAGGGACCATGCTGGAGCAGTGGAAGAGTGTGAGGAGTCCTCCCTCTGAGAACGAAGGAATGACAGGAACCACAACCAAATGCGAGGAGCTGACCGCAGCCCCCATTCCTCATGCCCTGCAATGCTGAGGGGGAGGAGGTAGAGAGAATTGTGAGTGAAGTTGAGCCAGGGAAGAAAAGGGGGGGGTGGTGGGAGGAAAGATGATTTCAGATTTTTTTGTTTCTCATTATCCTATTCTTATTTGATTGATAATAAATTAATAAATGAAAATAATTTCCCCAAGTCAAGTCTTTTTTCCTGTGATGGTAACTGGTGAATGATCTCTCCCTGTCCTTATCTCAACCCAAGAGCCTTTCATTATATTTTCATTCACCCAGTCCCGCCGAGGAGGGGAGAGATAGGGTGGCTCAGTGTCATCAGTTAAGCTGATGATAACAGCGGAGAGCAAGTTACAATGTGAGGCTACTAATAAATCACAGATGTCAAAGTTAACCCCCACATTTCTGATTTTTAATAGAAGATGTGATTATCTACTCTCTTCCTAGCCCTTTTAACATTTTTCTTAAAGAGAACAAAATAGACTTACTAATCTGACTGGCTTGGTGGGAGGGCAAACTGGCTGGGAGAAGGCCCAGACTGGGCCCCATGGGCTCAGCCTCTGACTCTCAATCACTCAGTGCTGGGATTTCAAAGTAGATCTCCCAGCTTGGCTGTGTTTTAAACCTGGTTTTAAAATGTCACTTGCAGTAGTAACCTGCAACTATCATCCTCCTTCACTCAGACGGAGAAAAGGGGTTTATATCTGCATGCAGTGTCACAGGTCACACATACTGTGACAGTTCTGCCTGCTGGGGGCACATCCGCTTCACCACAGCCTAGAGTGTGAACGCACACCCAGACTGCTCTGAGCACACACAGGAAATCAGGGCTGATATGTGGGTACGCAATGACCCTGGTCATGCTGCAAATCAAGAAGTACGGTGTCGGAACTTGCATTTGTTAACACTGGGCAAATTTGAAATTGAAGATGTGTTTTGAAATGGGTTTCTGTATCCATTTTTGTTTTGTTTTACTGAGAAAACCTCCTGCAGGGGTCTTGGGCAGGAAGGACTCACTAAAAATATCCATTTTATTAAGAAAAGGACAAAGCAATCTCAAGAAATATAGGTTTTGTCATTTTTCAAGTGAAAGACAACAGAAGGAATAACTTGGTTTTAGCACCAGGTTTCATTTTCTGTTAGGATCATGGAATGAATGTATGAGAAGGCAGAGGATGAGTTGTGGGGATGTCTTGAGAGGAGACGGTTCCTCACCAATGCAAGAATTAAAATATCTTCAGTAATCAAAGGATCAAAGCTATCTTTTTAATAACATAAATGTCTGAGCAATTATACTACAGCATTTTCTGTTTAGGTTGTGCTTGCCTTTTGAAACAGATGGTGCAATTGCAGGTAGACGTATAGAAGCATAGAGATTTGTTGTCTGGTTTTGTGGGGAAATACCAAAATATATTAATACTTTCCTGAGAAAGACCAAAGTATGTCAATGCTTTACTGAATCCACAAGTAGGAGTCATGACACCTTTAGCCCCATCCATTACAGTGACAAAGGCTACACCATCAAAGGTGGTCCTGATCAGCAGCCAGGTATGGAGGGGAAAATGAAGGCCACATGTGTGGACAGGGTGAACATTTCTTGTATGCTCCAGCACTAGCATCTAGTTTTTAAGTAACATTCATGTTCTCTGGCTTCAAGAGGCATTTAGCACCTCTTATAGTGAAATGCCTCCCACCTTTATCAGATTTTTCTGCTAGGAAAACTACATACAACTAAATTAGCATGAACATAAAAAAATGGGAAAGAAAGTGATCTTTCAGGGCCTGCTTTATTTTTTGGAAGGCACAGTATGCCTGCAGAAATTGACATCTTTAGAAGCAAGGGAGCTTTGGGACTGGACTCACCCACACATTGCTTTTTAGTTCTTTGACATAATGAAGATAAGGCTGAGACATGAAGGGAGCTCAGTATGTTTGATTCTGGTTTGTCATCAACAGACCTTCTCTTAATGTGGATCTAACGCTGGCAAATAAGACCATGTCCTCAATAACTCATACTAAAACAGCTTATATAAGTGCTATCAATAATCTGTGTTTCAAAGACCCTTGAGTTTTGTTACACTGATTTTTCTTCACTTCCATATGCATTATGGAGCAGATTTAATGACATTGAGTAGAAGAAGAAATTTACCATGGTATTTCAGAAATACTATCATAATACTGTAATGCAAAATACAACACAGTAATATCTGCAGCCATTTTCATTATTTTAGAAAACTGGTTTCTTTTGAGGAAGTTTACTTTTATAAAGATTAAAAAAGCAATCTGAGCCCCCAAAGCAAATTTCAATTGATTTTTGTTGAGCTCCTAGCATTTTCTTTCAATAATATCTAAATCTCAACTTTCTTCCTCTCCAGACACAAACATTTCCTTCCTTTTCTGCTAGCTTTCACCTGATAAAGCTAATATTTTTGAGCAAATTCCAGTTCTGGACATCTTCCCAAGAGATGGCCTCAGGGAAGTGCATTCTTTTTTAAAGGCACTATCCTCAAAATAATGGTGTTATCCTTTGGAATCAGTTTTCAAATATATCATCCAGCTGATCTCTGTTTCTAGCAATTTCCTTTTGCAAGGCTGGTAGTTTCAGTGGTTCACTGGACTGCAGCTGTGATGAAGACTGATGACCACTGAGGGCAAAGTGGTTCATCACACGGTTTGGAAATACAAGCAGTTTTTGAGATAAAGACAGGCTTACTGTGTACACAAATTCTTTACCATTAGTGATGATATATTTCAGATGTTTGAGAGCCTAATCAGGCAGGAGGGGAGTTTTATACTAAAAACATATGGAAAAAGTATTTTGAGGAATAAACTTTGTTTCTAAAGGCTACCTCAGTCAGAAAGCTCTGACATTTCTAGCCATAAACTAGACTTTGTAGCCAAATTGTCCCTCAGATTTCTTTCAATCAGACAAGAAAGCAAGCAGCAAAACAGCTCACATTGACATTTTAGACTGTGCTTGGGGCTGGAGGCTGTTGTTCCTATTGGCTTCTCAGCAGCAACATGACCCTTCATTCTCCTTCTACAGTACTGACCTGAAATAGCTGCTGGTTGTCATGTGCAATCATGCTCAATTAGGCATGGACCTACTGAGGGAGAGGGCATACTCAGGCTCTTATAGCCAAATAAACACTAGTTTACTCTTATACAATGTATAATATTCAGCAGAGAAACATGGAAACCCTTTTGTGCAGCCAAAAATTAACACCATTTTAAGCCCTGCAGTTACCAATGTTTTAACTCCTGCAAGGTCCTAATCTTTTTTTCCACATCCTCTTTTCACTCATATTTTCACTATCCAAAAAAGTCCAGTTACAGCAATAGTTATCATTTTCTTGAAAGCTGCAGCAGGATGGAAGGGGAAGAGGAACACATTTTTTGTCTGACTGACAGCCAGACTCTCAATTTTGAGGTTGTCAGCTGATTAAATAATATCTCCCTTAGGCACTCTAAAGGCACAATATCGTATTTTATATTGTCCTCATCTATAGATAATAAGTGTTTGTTTAAAATAAGTGCCAGTGAAATTCCTCCTACCTCCCATCCTTAACAGTACAGCTTGTACACTGGTGTCATACACAGCTTCCATGAATAAGAAATAAATTACAAAAACAACAAAAGGTGACTTGAAATTCAGGAGTGCTCATTTGTAGAGATTCCATATTGTTGGACAATTCGAAGTGTCCTGTCTTCTAGCTATGATTGCATGAAGTCTGTATTTGATAAATACATTCTCTGAAACATAATCTTCCTACAAAATTGGAAACAATTAATGAATGGTAATTGTTTATCTCCTTTGAGTGGCGTTATTTTTACTTTTCTTACTTTGCTTTACTCACTTTGAGTCTTTGCATGCAGGTTTGTAACAATAAAGCCAAATTACATGTAGAACTGAGTAATTTTCCCAGTGTTATTGTGAATGAAAGCTATGCCTGAAGAGTTTAAAACAGTTACAGTGATCTCTTCACAGGTAGCTTTCTGATAAAGTGGTAAAGGACCTTCTCATTAAAAAGACATAGTCTCATTAAAGACTTTCTTGACTGAAAAACAGGCCTGAAGGAGCATAAATGAACCCTAAACACAGACTATTCAGCTTCAAAATACCTTCTCTGTACTCAGAAAATATGTCTTCTATGTCACACATTTTTAGTTTCATCAAATATTTCTTTTTCTTGACAAGAACCTGGTCCAGTCTCTAGACACAATGAATGCATAATAGACTTGTTTCTTGCCACCAGATCCCTTCCGTACGTATCTCAGCTGTATGTGTCATGAGAGGTTGTGTGATTCTACTGGCTTTAACTGAGCTGGCTTATGTTATAGCTGCAGCCTACTTGCAGTACAGCCTTGCCAACCTCCTTTAGCCATTTGAAATGCCAGCATGGGCTCAAGTGGCTGACACAGACATTTGAACTTGTTATCCAAATTAGGTAGATCACACTGCATTTATGTGAATCAGTATACACTGCGATCCCCCTTTTAGGTGTATTTCCTTCTTCTTATCACACTGGGGGAGATGAGTGTAAAGAATGAATGACCTCTTGCAATTATTAAACTTGCTGCTTTCAAAAGAGTCCCAGGAGGTTTTTCTATAAGAATGACATATTTCAGCCTGGTTTTGATGGATACTTCTTATTAGACATTTTGACTAAAACTGAGTGAAACTTGTGAGTTCACTTTCCATTCCATATTTCAAGAGTGGTGTGCCAATTTTGACAGGTTAGGTCATATTTTGCCATTCTTGCCCACTTTCAGCACAATTTCTGGAAACTTTCAGATCAGTGGGCCGCAAATGTGACATTTACCAAAGAAGATCTTACTAACAGTTATTAAAGATGTCAGGATTTAAACCATAATAAAGTGACCCTAAAATTAGTGCACTTGAGTGCATTTGCAACTGCATTGCAGTTCATTGTAATAATAATAAAATTCCTTATAAATATTTATAAAAGCTAAGACTCTGCTGATAATGCAGCACATTCTGAGCTCTGGAGAACTGCTGTAATTTGGACCCTGCTAATACTATACATCAGATCAATAAAAGTGTAGGTCTTCCGGTTCATCCTAGCCACTGCACAAAAAAAAAAAATGCATAAGGAAATTTTAGATACTTGAGACCTCTGTGCTGAAACATCTTAACTTTATAGGGAATTTATGCAAGAGCCTTATAATATCTTGAATCGGAGAGTAATCCTTGACCTTATTTTTTGACCAAAATTTTTATATCCTTTGAGCAGATACCACACCTTAGGAAAGAAGAAGTTTTACATAGCTACAGCTTTTTGTGGACCTACAAACCTGTTTTCACTAGCATGGAAGCAAACAGTCACTGGGGCTCTGATCCCTGTGCCTCGTTTGAGAATGTAAGGAGAAAAGCTGGCCTAAGCTGGTCTAACAGGCCTCTCTTGCTCCACTAGCAGCTCACCCAGTGGAAAAAGAATCCTAGATTTCTGTCTGAGCAGCTCCCTGTGGGGAGAGAAGAGAGCACCAGAACTGCAAAGTGTGGATGAAAAGTAAGGGTGAGATGAAAAGTGTAATTATGGAATTAAATATCATTTTGTGATTAAAACTATCAAACATAATGTCATGATCTTTAATTTCACTTTTGTTATAATGCTTCTTTTGCTCTGGAAAGCGTGTACCCTCTGGAGTTATACATCAAAGCGTACAGAAAACTTTTGCAAAGAAGGTCATTAGAAATGAATTTTTTTCAATACATGCAATTATGTGAGTGTTAACATAGATACTAATAAGATTCGTTATCAAAAGAGTATATTACATCTGTTTCCCATATTTTAGAGTACACAAAAAGACTCACTATTCTCCCTTGAATCTTCGTAGTGACCACACTAAGCTTCTGAAAGAGTTACATTTTGCAGATTCCATGTTTCATATTTTCAGTCACCAATGAGTTATACTTGAGTTGAAATTGTATCCGCAATGAGTTCTCAGCTGATTTATTTCTAGAATGGTTAAGTGCTGAGTCTCTAATAAGGCAAAGTGTACATTAATTCTCACCTTCAGCCAACACAGCCAGTGAAGGATTTGTCCTGAGCTCAACAAATGCCACAGCACACCAACTTCTATACACCAGTGCTGCCTCCAGCTGGATAAAAGCAAATACTTTTAACTGTAAATGGCATCTTCTTTTCAAAAAATTAACCATGACAATAAACAGTTCTAGATGAATGCAGCATTTCAGAGAGCTTGAACTAAACTAACTAATGACATCTAGCAACCATTGGAAACATGCTCTGGAGCCACAGTGACCTTGAGTCTCAACTACAGAAGTAGTACCTATTGATTTCTGAAGTCAAAGAGAAATCAATAAATGTTGTGACATTTCTTCATCTTTATCAAAATACTAAATGATAAATAAATAAATTAAATTTACCTGATGAAATCCATCCACAGGTCCTGAAGGAGCTGGTGAATGAAGTTGCTAAGCCACTGGGCATCGTATTTGAAAAATCATGGCAGTCAGGTGAAGTTCCCAATGACTGGAAAAAGGGAAATATAATCCTACATTTTCAAGAAGGGGAAAGTGGATGATGCAGGGAACAACAGACCAGTCTGCCTCACCTATGTGCCTGGCAAAATCTTGGAGCAGATTCTCCTGGAAGGCATGCTAAGGCACATGGAAACCAACAAGGTGTTTGGTGACAGCCAGCATGGCTTCACTAAGGGGAAATCCTGCCTGACCAATCTAGTGGCCCACTATGATAAGGCTACAGAATTGATGGACAGGGGTAGAGCAGCTGATGTCATCTACCTGGACTTGTGCAAAGCGTTCAACACTGTCCCACATGACATCCTTCGCTCTAAATTGGAGAGACATCAATTTGATAGGTGGACCACTCGGTCTTGGATAAAGAACTGGCTGGATGGCCGCATGTAAAGAGTTGCGGCCAATGGCTGAATGTCCAGTTGGAAAACAGTAATGAGTGGTGTCTCTCAGGGATTGGTGTTGCGACCAGTCTTGTTTAACATCTTTGTAGGTTACATGGATAGTGAGATTGAGCACCGTCAGCAAGTTTGCTGATGGCACCAAGCTGGGTGATTCGGTTGATATACTGGAAGGAATGCCATCCAGAGGGACCTTGACATGCTTGTGAGGTGGGCTGATGCCAACCTGATGAAGTTTAACCATGACAACTGCAAGGTCCTACACCTGGGTCGGAGCAATCCCAGGAACAGCTACAGGTTGGGCAGAGAAGAGATTCAGAGCAGCCCTACGGAGAAGGACTTGGGGGTGGTGGTCGATGGAAAAATGCACATGACCCGGCAGTGTGTGCGCGCAGCCCAGAAAGCCAGCCATATCCTGGGCTGCATCAAAAGGAGCGTGACCAGCAGGTCGCGGAAGGTGATCCTGCTCCTCTACTCTGCTCTCGTGAGACCTCACTTGGAGTATTGTGTGCAGTTATGATGTCCTCAACATAAAAAGGACATGGAACTGTTGGAACAAGGCCAGAGGAGGGCCACGAGGATGATCATGGGACTGAGGCACCTCCTGCCTGAAGATAGGCTGAGAAAGTTGGGGCTGTTCAGCCTGGAGACGAGAAGGATGCATGGAGACCTCATAGCAGCCTTTCAGTATCTGAAGGGGGACTATAGGGATGCTGGGGATGAGCTATACATTAGGGACTGTGGCAGTAGGACAAGGGGTAATGGGTTCCAACTTAAGTAGGGGAAGTTTAGACTGGACATGAGGATGAAATTCTTTACTGTAAGAGTGATGAGGCACTGGAATGGGTTGCCCAATGAAGTTGTGAATGGATCCCTTTCGGTGTTCAAGGCCATGTTGGGCAGAGCCTTGGGTGACATGGTTTAGTGGAAGTTGTCCCTGCCCATGGCTGGGGCTTGGAACTAGATGGTCTTAAGCTCCTTTCCAGCCCTAACTATTCCACAATTCTATGATTCTAAATATCCAAACATTGCTATAAAATAAGAAGTTGTGTTCTTTCTCTTCAGAACAGACTTGGATATTGCTATTCGATAGAAAATTATTTAAGGCTAAAAAAAAATATTTGTCTTTTACCCACTATTTGACCATAAAAATAATAAATACTCTAAGGAAAAAGCACTGCTAATTGAGTCATATTTAGATAACCCTGGACTTAAAAAGACAAGAAAGCAACAGGAACTCCCCATCTTCTGATTTAGGTTAAGAAATAAATCAGTAAGCATGTTGTTTCCATTGCTTGCAGCTTTCTTATGAGAGTCTTCCTCACCACCCCACACTGTAATGATAAAAACATCAAAAGAAAGAATCCACAGCAAGATCCTGTTGATGCAGAGCTTTTCACACATGGGCTTCATGTTATAGATCAACAAGCCTGCGTAAAAGTTGTATTTAAAAGTAGTTCCTTAAGTTTTAGTTAAAAAATTTAAAATATAAATTCAGTTTTCTTTTTCAGCAGCTGCAACCCCATTAAGAAAATCTTGATTTCACAGTTGTCATATGTCATGGGTTCAGCATTAGCAGTCATTTTTCTCCTTCTCAGTAGTTGGTGCAGCACTGTGTTTTTGACTTGTGGCTTGAGAACAGCACTGATAACACCAATGTTTTAGTTACTGCTTAGTACATTTTGGTCTGGCCAAGGACTTTCTGAGCCT
>JAOEHY010007447.1:0-12195 GCA_025447955.1 Psilopsiagon aurifrons | reverse complement strand
AATGTTCTTATCTCAACCTGTGGGAGTTGCATTCTTTCGATTCTCCTTCCCATCCCTCCAGGAGTAGAGGGAAGAAAGCGGGGGGGAAGTGAGTGAACAAACTGCGTGGCTGATTTACAGCCTAAACCACAACATCATATTAGATTTCTAAATGTTTTTTATCATATTTTGCCTCTTTCTATCCTTTATACTGTAACCAACAAGAAATATACAGAAAATGCCATGTGGATTTTTTCCCAAAAAGAAAATTCTCTAGCAGCAGCGCCCCGTTCAAAAATGTTCTGCTGCAGACTGAAATGCCTTTGATGTTATATGACAGTTGATAGAAATATATTGAAGGAGATTGTATATTTGCAAAATATAAAGCCTAGTTTTCTACAGGCTTTTCTTCCTGCGTTCCACCATTGTGTGACATTTTCCACCAAGAATGCACTAAAACAAGTCCCTCTTATTCGACTTAATAAGCTGTTTGGCTTGGATAGAAGGATAGGTTCCATTTATTTTTTTTCTTTCATTTTATTGTATGTTATGGACGAGTAAGTCTTGCTACTGTATCTTCTGTATTTTCTCCTCCATTTCTACCTTAAAAAGCAGAAACTTTCCACTCTGAATCTGCAGTCCTTCATGTCTCTTCTGCAGATGCTCACTGTCTTTTAGAGGATCCCTAAATGGTTTGATTATTTCTCCCCTTGTCTTTCAATTGCTTAGGTAAGGGGGTCATCATTTTTAACCTGAGAATTTTTCTCTCTCAGTGTAGTACCTACCCATATATTTATTTCATACAGAAATTTGCCTGGCATCAGCTATCCCACCACTGTGATTCCCAAATTTCATTCATTAATTAGGTTTCCAAGTTGTCTTGATGATGTGCTCCCTCCCCTAACCTGATCTTTATTTGCTTTAACTCTGCTCAAGAGACAATCACCAGTGGCAACCCTAATAGATGTGTCTGTTCATGACGGCTGCATCTCATCTGACTCAAAGTGGATTTGGGAGAGACACTAACAACACAATAGCTAAGGGCTAATCTGAGCAACACACCACCCTTAACAATAGTGCTGGTCAAGCTCCGACTCAAGCCAAGTTTGAAAGAAATTGACTTCTGTAGTCAGCATGCTAGTGCAACTATGAATCCGTTTCTTACTCTATAAATAGTGGACAGCCCAGGGTCCATTGAGTTCTACTGCATGGTAGTGGGTTCCAGATCAGGATCTCCCTTTGAGTAGGGACACCTCTTAAAGTTACTCCTTGAGGTTGAGAGATTTCTTGCTGCAGCAGATTCTTAGTAAGTGATTAACAGCATGCTACACTTTGAAATCTTAGCTAGATGATATAAAATCATCTTTGAAATCTTAGCTAGATGATATAAAGGATTGACTGTGTGCATATAATCCTTTAGACATAAACTGTTGAACAAGCCTGAGACTAAATCTAGATCCAGCTGTACCCAGACTCCTCTCTGAGGATTTCAGAGCACAAGGGCATCCTTTCTGAACCTCCCGACTCAACAGAAGGGTCTCCCTAACAGTTTTGCCTGATACTGTCCCCTATGCAGTAAATACTCAAGTGTACCTCGCCATCAAATCTTGTTAAACCATTGTCACATTTACTAACAAACTTTGTTAAATCATGGTCTTATATCAGTAAACATATTACTACACTTTTATGAGCGGTGCATCACTCCATCCTTGACAGTTGCTCTTCACTCTCTCATATTCATTTTACCATGAGATCTTTAAAAAATTGAACAATTCCCCAGAATTACTTACAAAAACTCATCCTTTCAGTCATTCTCAATGGTTAATAGATATTTGCTTGTATATGAAGCTCCTCCTTGAAGGTGTGTTTACATGCACACTGCAGTGATATTATGGATACAATTTGATATTTTCAAACGCAATAGTTTAGAAACCAGAAGTTAACTTTGCCACCCCAGAACAAAGTCCTACATAAGTTAATTTATAATGTCAAAAAACATTATGGCACTCCATCTGCTATGGCAGAGTTGTTTTAGATTAAAAAAAACCCCAACATGTTAGTAATGTGGTTATGTGAACAAAGAAGCTGACTCAGCATCATCTTGATGCAGCCCACTAGTCCTTTGTGTTGTAATAGCACTAAATACATGCTGTTGTAAGCAACTTGTATCCAGAAGAATATAGTGTACTCACAACCACTATACAGTTATTTAGTATCTTAAAATATTGATCTGCTAAGCATTGCATTTAGAAGACCATCCTCCCATATGCGTTAGTACTAGTTATACAATTCAGCTGGAGCTTTCTATGTGCTTACTGCTACTCATTTTCCTGTAAAGCAAATACTCTTCCCTGTATACACACATACATAGAGGAGGTTGGAAAATTGACATGGAGTGATCAAGAGAATTGTCTGAGCTTTTTTTTGGGGGGGGGGGAAGAAATTCCTCCTCTTCTCCTATGTTATTTCCTACTAGGAAGAGAGGTTGACTTCCAACTCGGTGATTAAGGCTCATTTGATCAATTTGATCAGAGGCTCATGTTGCCATGGCAACAACAGAGGGCTCACAATCGGTTCTGTGAAAGACAACTGAGCTGATGCCAGCCCCCCTCCCCCCCCAATAATCTTGCCAAGAGTCAGGCAATTCTTCACCACCCAAAGCACACCTGGGCTTCTCCAGCATATTCTTGCCCACCAGTCTATGCACTGAGCAGTACCAAAATCAGAGCAGTGGACTGCATGACATTTCATGCTTGCCATACGCATGCCTTGCATTCACTGATTTCCCTCTGAAGACATCTTTTGTGTGAGCCACTTTCCAGTTGTATTTCAAAATGGATAGACAGCATACTCACCAACTACTGACTACAAACATTTTATAAGGATGTTCTAATCCATAGCTTCTTCCTATGGTCCCTGTATCCACTTTTCAAGAATGCTGTAAGGTCACTGAAAAATCTAACTACCATCTCATTGTCTTAAAAACAAAGAGGGAAGATTACAACAATCGCCTCAAAGTAAAAAATTATCCATTCAAATTTGAAAAGTATTTTCTTAACCTCAGCTTGGAGCTGGAACAAGACCAATTAGATGCGCTCAATAACAAGTAGACTCCTTGCAGCATAGTTTTGTTTAATTAGATGAATAAAAAATAACAATTTACTTAGGATTATTTTTTCAGTAAGATATTTCTAGAGATAAAATTCCTAGGCTTATTTATTAAAATTCATTATTTAGTTTAGAGTAAAAAAAAAATATATCAGATCTCTAATGGTCCATCTTCTTTTCCTCATGATAAAGATCTATTTTAGCTTTATAGATGTCCTGGGTTCAGCAGTAGCAGTCATTTTTCTCCTTCTTAGTAGCTGGTGCAGTGCTGTCTTTTTGACTTTCAGCATGGGAACAGCACTGATAACACCGATGCTTTTAGTTGTTAACACCAATATTTTCAGTTGTTGCTCAGTAATGTCAAGGACTTCCTGAGTCTCATGCTCTGCCAGGGGGGAGGGGATGCAGAGAGAATGCAGAGTCAGGACACTGACCCAAACTGGCTAAAGAGGTATTCCATACCACAGCACATTATGCCCACTATATAAACTGGGGGCAGTTACCCAGAAGGGCTAGATCGCTGCTCGGGTAGGACTGGGTATTGGTTGGCGGGTGGTGAGCAGTTGTATTCTCTTCCCTTGTTATTTCGCTTATCATTGTTATTATTGGTGGTAGCAGTAGTGGTTTGTGTTATACCTCAGTTACTGGACTGTTCTTATCTCAGCCCATGGTAGCTACATTCTTTGGATTCTCTTTCCCATCCCTCCAAGAACTTGGGGAGGGAGAAAAGTGGGGAGTGAGTGAGCAGCTGCGTGGTTCTGAGTTACTGGCTGAGCTTAAACCATGACAATAGACAACATTATAGTCATTATACCATTTCATGTAAAAATTCTTTGCGGCAGTTATGAGAATTCAGATGTGTCTAAAAATTATTTAAACTATGTGTTGGAAGGTTTTGCTCTGCAATTCCTGTCCTAGAAAAGGATCGTGAATACATTCTGGTAAATTACTCCAACTTTGTTTATGCAATGTCTGAGCTGTGATAATGCCCAATAGGCTTCCATTTGATAAGTTGGACCACTATGTTAAAAAAGTGTGATCTTACAGAAAACACCTTTGCAGAGATGAACCAGAGACTGCTGGAGGACAAAAAACTCAGCACAGCTCAGCAACACAACTTCATGGCAATGAAGACCAGTTGCCTCCTGGGCTGGAACAGGAAAGGCATTGCCAGCAGGTTGAGGGAGGTGGTCCTTCCACTCTGCTCAGCATCTGCAAGCAACATCTGGAGCGCTGGGTCCAATTCTGGGCTCCCCAGTACAAGAGACATGGAGAGAATTCAGTGAAGGACTATGAATACGAGTAAGAGTTTGGAGCATCACTCAAATCAGGAGAAGCTGGGAGATTGAGGCTGCTTAGCCTGCAGAAAAGAAGTCTGGAGGATCTTATCAATATATATAAATACTGATCAGGGGAGGCTGGGTGGGGAGTGGTGGGAAGCAACAAAGTTAGGAAAAAAGCTACGCTTCACTCAATGCATATATGGCTGGCAGATCTGGAATCAATAAAGCTTGACTGTTTTATTAACACTTGCAGTTTCCAAGGCAATTTGATAAGCACAATTAAACTTCAGGGATTTAGCCATCAATCAGAGTACAGAACTGAATATACCACCTTTCTGAGAAGATGCTACTGTCTGATCTGAAGTAAAAATGCACAGAATCTCAGAAAGTAATTTTGAAAACCTGTTAGCAAGCCAATTCTGACTCCTTTGCAAATAGTTGACCTCCAGCTCAGCTATCAGTGATAGCTTGATTTCATTGCAGTGGAGAATGAGTCATTCCTTTGTGTAAGCAAGTCTTTGTACCCAGGACAGGAATATTAAAACCAGAGCTTATCATGCAGCTGTAGACACGACTGAATAACTTATGTTCTGCATTCAAAAGTTAAAAAAAAAAAAATCTGTTAAGGCACAGGACAATTGTAGAAGATGAGGAGAGAAAAAAGGTAGGAAATAAAGATAATACACAAAAGAACAGAAAACAAAAATATAATTGGAAAAAAAAAATAAAAAAGACACACATGGGAGATTTAGACTGTATAGATATGAAAAAAAAAAAATTATATATATATAAAAATGATACCAGCATACCAAAGTCATGAAACTCCAGAGGAGGGCCACGAGGATGACCAGGGGACTGGAGCACCTCCCATACGAAGACAGGCTGAGGCAGTTGGGGCTGTTCAGCCTGGAGAAGTGAAGGCTGCGTGGAGACCTCAATAGCAGCCTTCCAGTATCTGAAGGGGGCCTATAGAGATGCTGGGGAGGGACTCTTCATTAAGAACTGTAGTGAGAGGAAAAGAGGTAACGAGTTCAAACTTAAATAGGGGAAGTACAGGTTGGATATGAGGAAGAAATTCTTTACTCTAAGGGTGGTGAGGCACTGGAATGGGTTGCCCAAGGGAGTTGTGAATGACAGTGTTCAAGGCCAGGTTGGACAGAGCCTTGGGTGGCATGGTTTAGTGGGAGGTGTCCCTGCCCATGACAGGGGGTTGGAACTAGATGATCTTAAGGTCCTTTCCAACTCTAATTATTCTATGATTTTATGATTGCATAAATACAACAAAAGAAGTGTTGAAACAATACTATGAAATAAGGAGACCCTTTATTAAAAAGGAGATTTGAAGAAAAAACAGGAGTAAGATTTCATTCTAAGGAGCAAAGTAGATAGCAGCCTGGAATTTTCTCCATGTTAACATATGTAGTAGGGATACTGTAGAACAGACATAAGAAAGAGAACACTGGTTCCTGATAGGTGTCGAGGGCAAAAAATGTTGCATCACTAAGAAAAAGAGATTACTGGCATGTGATTTTCAAAGCTACTGAGATTATGCGGGCTCCAATCAGTGACATTTATTGAACCCCATAAAACTACTGAAATCCCACTAAAACCCCACAGGAATAGAGAACCTTAGTTAAAGTTGCTTTACACACATCCCTGATCGTACTTCTCCATAATATTTTACCTGTGTTGTGCCATGCCAGATGGAGGCACAGACATGTAGTGAAACATCTAGATTAAAACTGATCCAGTTTTTTTTTTGAAGGGCTGTTTATCAGTGATGCCAGATCAATGAAAGAAACCAGGCAAGAACAGTAAACAGCTATGGGAACAGAAGTGTGCGTCACAAATAGACAATAGTCAGATAACACACCACCTTCATGTAGTGCTGGATTGCAACATGTCTTTAATCAGCCTTGCTGGTTGCAGCAAGGCATATGGGTAGTTTCCACAAGGTAGCCACAACATGACTGAAAAGGGCTGAAAAGATCTTTCATTTCAGGGTTGATGGGAGAGGGCTCACACTCCAAAAAATCATTTTCTGTCTCAGTTTCTGCTGTATAATCCAGCTACACCAGTTGAATAGTCATGAGATCATGAAATGCATAGAAGAGGTTTTGACTTTTCCGAGCTGAGTGCATTCCTGAGGCTCCCTGTGTGAGAGATCTAGTGCAATAGAAGAGCTGGGAGCAGGACCAACTGTTCCAGTGGCTCAGATGGCTTTGCCATTTTCTACAAGTATCCCCCATTTTTGTCTCACCTTCTAGGCTTTTCTTCTTGCCATCTGAAAAATTACCATAGACCACAAAGCTCCTGTTCAATCCTGAAGAAGAGTTTACTGCAAAATAATTTCTCTGAAAAGTGTTCTTGTTTTGGAACAGTGTGTTTCAATGATGTTCTGCTTCTCTGAAGATATTCTAACCAGTTTCTGTGCGCTACTCTAATTGCAGCTAAAATACCCAACCACCTGTTACGTTTTCTGCATGTTTGGAATATTTATGTCAGGAATTAATTTAGCTGTTTATTCTTTAGTGATTTGGAACCCAGAAGAAGCCTTACATTTCCTTTGAAACACCACCATGCAGGGCACTTTGAACACCAGGCACTCAGGGTGTTCATGTGCTTGTCCTCCTGGATTTGTAGCCCTGTTGCACCATCAGTTATGTTCTTTAAAATGGGGAAGAGGGACCGTCATTGTCTTGTAAACCAAGGTGCTGGAGGAACTAAGTTAAAACAGCTAGTCAGAATAAAATGTTGCTCTTTTCTCCTAAATGTTCTAGCATCCAGAAAAACAAGAACATGATGATGAATGTATAACTGCTGATGTCAAAGCTGGTACACAACAAACTGCATAGGTCAATATACATGACTCAAACCAGGCTTTTTCAGACCTCAAGCCACATTACCAAATGAGTAGCAACGTTCAGTTGCCTTAAGTCATGTTTTCAAGGTTTTCTATGCAACTGTGACAGCACAATACTTCCTCAGTGTCTTGTCATTTTGGTTTTTAATTTTTATTTTATGTTATTTTCCCTTTTTCTTTGTGACAATTAGAAGTAGGAGCAAGAAAAGTAGCCCGTACGCAATATTGCTATGTATCTGATAGGAATCAGATAGGAAAAAGAGAGCAGTGTTTGAAAGCAGGAAGGAAGATGGGAACAAATGCTTTCCCAGTGATATTCCCATACCTGGTCTCAAATCTTCCCCAATGTATGCATATATGCATTAAAATCAAATCCACATCTGTACAGAAGTATTATATTTAGCATGCCAATTTAAACAGGATGATTAAGGTGAAAGATAGATAGTCACTCTCATGAATAGTATGATTTAAACAAAACTTTCTTGACTTTGGAGGATTTTCCCTATTAGACTGTAGACGACTGATAAAGTAGGATTAATTCTTAAATATCTTTGCATACTGGGGGGATAGATTGTGGAAATATAAAGAAAGCCTTGCTTCTCTGGGTGCATTAGAGATAAAGAGCTGATAAAATTATAGAAACATAGAATCATAGAATAATTAGGTCTGGAAAGGATCTTAAGATCATCTAGTTCCAACCCCCCTGCCATGGACAGGGACACCTCCCATTAAACCACATCACCCAAGGCTCTGTCCAGCCTGGCCTTGAACGCCATCATGGATGGAGCATTCACAACTTCCTTGGGCAACCCATTCCAATGCCTCACCACCCTTACAGTAAAGCACTTCCTCCTTATATCCAATCTAAACTTCCCCTGTTTAAGTTTGAACCCTTTATCCCTTGTCTTATCACTACAGTCCCTAATGAAGAGTCACTCCCCAGCATCCCTAGACCCCCTTCAGATACTGAAAGGCTGCTATGAGGTCTCCATGCAGCCTTCACTTCTCCAGGCTGAACAGCCCCTACTTTCTTTATCTTTATTCAGATTATTTCACTACAGGGAATCCTACATCCAAACAGATGAACATCTGTGCAAGCACCTGCATTTACAGCTGGGAAAACACTGCATTATTTAGGTCTTATTTGTCATTTCACAAATGCCTCAGGCTCTTCCCTCCCCACATCTTTCCCATTGCCTTTACTAAATCAAGAAGCTTAATTGCTCCTTCTGTTAAGTCTGAAAGATCATTTGTAACTTCTATTCATTTTATAAATGTGAGTCTTTCTAGCTGAATAAAATATGTTAGTATCCATTAACTTTTAAGCTTAAGCTGTTTTATTCAATTATTTTTGAAATTTTTTTTTCTCTTATATAGTACTTCCAGTGAACTCTGATTAAAGCCATTCTCATTAGGCTATTCCAAGTAAGCAATTCAGAAATTACAGCATGCAGGGAAACATACATGGTTTAAATCAATGCTGATATGTCTTGACAGACAATAGCACAGTCGGTTTGTATATCCTTCCACCAAACAAAACAATATTGGCAGGCATTCCACACACAGACTTGAAATCATAGGGATGTGCTGGTTTTCCTATACTTAGCTAGTTTACTACTTTAAATCCAGCTTGAAGCTACCTTTCAGATATTTAAAGAAAAGCAGCCACTATATTTTTTTCGTTTCTGAAGTGCAATTAAATTATTTTACAGTCAAGATATAAATCATGCTCTTGCATATGAAGAATGAATAATTGAATTCAAATTCTCATTGTGTCATGTAGGAATTTAAATTTTGTTACAAAGATCAAAACTAGCAGTTATTGCTGAGCAAACTATTGTAATGTATTGTAAACACCAGTGTTGGTAAGGTTAAGTAATAATAATTTTTCAGTCATACATTTATAACAGCATTGAGATTTGAGGGTTCCTTCATTCTACTTCTCTCCCTGCTATAGTTAGAGAGGAGACATATCAGACACTGCAGCAGGGCTGCTTTACTAGTGTTTTCAATTCACCTCTGTGATACACCTCTGGCTACACTCAGACTGCAAAGTGGGGAGCTTGCTGAAAAGCTTCATTGTGCTCAGAAGTCCTACATGTGTTCCAGTCACCTTGCTGTTAGCCTGGCTACTGTTCACAATCATATCACGCAGATTTTGCTCAGAAAAACTCAAGCTAGTCCATCAGCTTGTTACCTGGGTTATAAGAAACTTGGATCCGTTTGTGTGAAATGCTTCCAAAAGCAGTCTAAATCTCCTCTGAACAGTCTAAGGACAAATGATGTGGATGAGAAAAGGCTCAGGGTGAAAATAGGCTCAGGACCCAGGTTTACTTCAGAGTGTAGAGGTGTGCCTTTATTTTTATTTTAATGCACCTTTATGAACCTATTCTTGTCTTCTTTTCTTCTCACCAAGCATGAACACTGATGTGTTTTTAAGCAATTTACTTAGTTCTACTGCTTTGCACAAACACATATTAACCTTTGCAGGATGCCAGTCTTTTGACTTTCTTCTAGTTTCAAAAACTCAGCTTATTAAACTGTATGTTCTTCTCACTGTAAGATTTAGCAGCAGGATATATTTGTTTCTTTCTCTGTTTCATCAACTCTGTCAGTTTTTCAGAGTAGAAAAATGCTAATAATGCTTAATCAGACAGGCAATACTGAGCTTCCTTATCTAGATGCCATTCTCTAACATAGCAACTACTGAAAAAAACCCAAATACAGTTATAATGAAAATACTTTATTTTTCCCAAAACTATTCTTTTTCTGTAAGTTATGCGACTGAAAACAACTCACAGACTGAATCATTAAAATCATTAGATCTGTGAGACATGCAGGTGACAAGCAATGGGCTAGTCCCCCAACTCTTCTGCCTTCTTTCATTGTTTGGTAATAGTTCCCATTTTCTTAGCCATTTTACAACAGAAATCCAAATTTTTATATCCTTATTCTCTCCCTTTCAGGTGAATGCTAACTGAACTCCATCAATAAAGGAGAGACCAAAGGATTGTATCTGATCCTGCATATGGACTCCAGTTTCATGCATTTCCCCTGTAGAATTGCAAGTTTTGCTCTTCAGGGAAATTTGTTTGAGCTGATATTCTGAAAATCTTGTGCAGACTGTGCTGTGTTACTGCAGAGCCTGGGTTTTGCAGCATCCTTCCCTCTTCACTTTTGCCTTGAAACTGAGTTTGTTACTTGAGTGAGTAAAAGCAGTTATAGGACTAGAAGATTTCTAGCATCAAGTCAAATCCCCAGGTGTTATGCCTGATAACATATAACACCACTTTCAAAAGCTGCTGCTGGAGGGTGCAATGAGTGGCTGTTATCTTTGCATTTTGAGATCCATGACAATAACGTTGATATAATGAGTAAGTAAAGAAAAGGTGGATATATGGGTCTTTCTAGTGATGCATTACCCAGAGGCAGAAAAGATTCTGATTTTGAATAGGAGAAATTATTTTATAACTGCTCTCTTTTTTCAGTTTTATTATTTGAGGTAATGAGGTCAGAAAACAGAAATAACAAGGCCCATCAAACAAAAGCAAAGTGGGCAACAATATAGAGATTCTGTGAAAAATTAAATGAAGATCATACCCAAAATAATTACAGCAGCACAAAAAGATTTTTCCATAACTTTCTATACAGCTGAAATGAGATGTTCCAGCATCTTCTACCCTGCTGCTTCTCCTCATCTTCACCAGGTATGATATCTGGAGATGGCCAACATGAGCTGGGTTTGTGGCTCCCATAGAGAAGGTAAATAGATAATTTTGTGGAAAGGAAGACGGAATAACAGTCTGTGTAAAGATTTAAATAACTTAGATTTTAAAGAAGAGCCAGGAGTGGTAGATAATATTGATGGAAACAATTGTCAAACTACAGCATATCTAGGAAGCATAACTAAATGGAGCCCACTTCATCTTTTGTAAACACCTCATGGATGAAAACAGAGCTCCTGTGCCACCGAAGTGTTTAATTTATTTATAATAATACATTGGAGAAGGCAATTCTCTCTCCATTAAGATGAAAAATTAGATTTTAGCTAATCAAAATACTGACTTTATTCAGCAAGCATAAATACTTGTTTGATAGTTAAGTTCACCTTGATTTAATTTTTATCTGCAACAAAGGCTGTTAACAATTTTCTATTTAATAATGTATTTCCCCACAGGATCTCTAATTAAAATTTGTACATATGTTTTCTCCTACTGAGTAAACTGTAGTTTAGATAGCTACTCTTACCACACAGCTACAACTAGTAAAGATGCCAAAAAACAGTACCCATATATTTTGCAAGCCAACAAGCTCTGCCCATGCAACTGCTAATTGGAATTTAGGAAAATATTATCAGCTTGCAAAGACTAATTTATAAAAAGGAACATAACAGAGATAATGCCAAGACATTTACAGTGCAGAGATGAGCAACTGGGAGGGAAAGTACCCTTTGGGTCTAATAATTTCATAGAATCATAGAATAGTTAGGGTTGGAAAGGACCTTAAGATCATCCAGTTCCAGCCTCCCAGCCATGGGCAGGGACACCTCACACCAAACCATGGCACCCAAGGCACTGTCCAACCCAGACTTGAACACCGGCAGGGATGGAGCATTTACAGCTTCCCTGGGCAACTCATTCCAGTGTCTCACTACCCTTATAGTAAAGAATTTCTTCCTCATATCCAATCTAAACTTCCCCTGTTTAAGTTTCAACCCATTACTCCTTGTCCTATCACTACAGTCCCTAACGAAAAGTCCATCCACAGCATCCCTATAGGCCCCCTTCAGATACTGGAAGGCTGCTATGAGGTCTCCAGGCAGCCTTCTCGTCTCCAGGCTGAACAGCCCCAACTTTCTCAATCCTATCTTCATACGGGAGGTGCCCCAGTCCCATGATCATCCTCGTGGCCCTCCTCTGGACTTGTTCCAACAGTTCCATGTCCTTTTTATGTTGAGGACAC